>ML379259.1:40554-102857 GCA_005239525.1 Nicotiana knightiana | reverse complement strand
GAATAGAGCATGGTATTTGTGAGTCGACTATTGAGGCGAGGATGTCACGCCTGTGTACGTGAACTGTTTTAAATATTCTTGGTATCACATGTTAAGAGATTTGCTTAATAAAATTGTATACATGAGTGTAGTTTGATTGCTCGAGGACGAGCAAAAGTTTAAGTGTGGGGTCTTGATGCGAGACTAAATTGCATAGTTTAACATGTGATATACCTTACATTTTATNAAAATACGCAAAAGGAGACGCCCGGGCGATAGCCGGGCGTTTGCCCCCTAAAGCCAGGCCCCCCCTGGCGTTAGGGGGGCGTTTACCCCATAAAGCCTGCCCCCCCTGGCGGTAGGGGGGAGTTAGGGCCATAACTCCAGGCCCCCCCTGGTGTTAGGGGGGCGTTAGAGCCCAAACGCCAGGGGTCTCCAGTGTCGCCCAAGTCCGAATTTGACGAGTTTAAGTGTTTCCCAAGTGAAATAGAAGTCTCCTACACGGTTAGGGTTCGCCCTAAACCTATAAATAGACTCCTAAAACACAAATAATGGGGGATTTTTCGTGTATTAACAGTAGACAAGAAGAAAATTGCTTTGAAGAACAAGAACATCGATTTCTACATTTAGTAATTCTTACTTTATATTTCAATTATGCAATTGTTTGTAGTTTTGTTTCGTTTAAACATGAGTAGCTAAGTTTTTAATCTAGGGTTTTGGTAGAACCCGTTGGGGATGAATTTCTTTTGATATTAATATATTTTGATTGATTATTCTCTATTTGTTCAACTACGTTCTTATTGTAGTTAATTGAATGGCCATCAATTAGCTGTGCCTATTTAGTATGTATCTACTTGAGAGAGAGTGCATATTTAGGTAATTGTTTGAACAACACCACTCCCAGAGTATAGACGAAAGTCATAACCGAGGGTTTAGAGGTTGGATTAGAGATAACGATACCTCGGGTGCAATCTAAAGTGAACTGTATTGCGATCTAGCTAGCGTAACTTGAGAGAGTGCGTCTAGTAAATTATCATAATTACTTGAAAGAGATTTATGGTAGATAGAGAGTTCATGATTGATAGAGACGATTAATTAAGCTATAAGAAGTATCGGAGAAAGAATTCACCAACGGGGGAAACCATAACCTTAGACCTTTAATATTATTGTTTACATTAAATTGTTAGATTAATTACTAGTTGATTATTTTGTTAGTAGAATTAGTTAAACAACACAAGTTGATATTTAAAAGTCTTGAGAAACTTGACTAAACACCAGTTTAGTATTTAATAAACTCAATTGATACGTTCAATTCCTCGTGGGATCGACTTTGGGCTTAATACCCCAGATTTATATTTGCAACGCCCGTTTAGTCTTTACAGAAGACATAGTTGAGCGTGATCAGGAGCATCTCCAAAAGGGTCAATATCGCCAGGAGTTTCTGCGAAGGGCGTGGAATGACCATATTGCCTTCCATCACCCTAAACGGATGATTTATATTCCGGACATGTTTGCTCAACCAGAGAGTACTAAGGAATGGGCAGAATTCTTCGACAATTTGATTGAGAATCAGGTTCAGCGGATGTTTGAATGGTTCCCTACTAACAAATTCATCATCAGGTCAAGGGACCCTCCTCACTTGGTGTTGATGGGGTTAAGGGGAAAATACCCTTATGTTACCATCAGGGTTATGAGGCAGGAAGGTAGGAAGGAAGTATATCATACCATGGGTCGCAAAGATAAGTCATTTCCGGGCAGATTTTCAGGATGATGACATCCCTTACAAGTGTCAAGCTCAGCATATGTGGCACTCAAAGATTATTGTGAAAAAGACACTATCGAGCCAGACAGGTATCATGTAGGACATACACCCTTTTACCCGGCATGGTTGGAGGATAACTTAGCTGGGAAAGTTGACCCAGGAATCGGTCGGGGAAACAGGGTCATAGACGAAGATGCAGAAACCCAAGTAAAGTACAACAAGTTGCATAAGAGGATTCATGACTTCGAGGCCGAACATCAGGAGATACACGATACAGACAAGAGACTAATTAGGGAATGGAGGGAAATGACAATCACCTCCAATGAAAGGGTAGAATATCTAGAACACGGTTTGATGGAGCTAGTAGGAAAGATAAGAAAGAGGGTTGCTGACTGCCAGAATGCTGAAGGAAGCGAGGGAGGACATCTGGAAAGAGTATACCTGTTGTTGGGCATGCTCGAACTAGGGGACCTGATTGATGGAGTCAGAAAGATCAAGCCTGGGGAAGGTCCTTCTAGGACCAAGTAGATTAGATTTACCTGCTTTTTCCTAAATGTAATAAGGCCAAATGACAATAGTGACTTATCTTTTATTATCTTAGTATCGTGTTGGATTCATCTATTTTTATATTAATGAAATGAGGCAATTATTGGCATCTAAGTTCTGCAAAACAACTTGTCGCTAGGCCTATCTCGGGCGCAATGAGGCTCCCAAAATAAGACGCGAATTTACATTCCGCAATATGTATTTAAATACAACAAATACTCTTTTTAGAACTTTTACTGACTTGGATACCTTTTGTTTTTCTTTCCTTCTCTTGATTATTCTCATTCCCAAAGGTTGGTTCGCGCATACTGACATCATCAGCTTATCATACTAGATCCAGGGGCCCTCCACCTTCTCCTCCTCCAAGTCAACCAAAAGGCAAAGGGAAATCAAAGATGGATGATTTGAAGGGAACCAGAAAGGACAACAACACACATGTTGAACATGTAGAAGCTTTTGATGGCCGAAGTACTCAGGCCCCGTGGGATCAAGACTTGAGCAGAAAATACTAGAACTCCAGGGTGAGCTCGAGCAGGTCCAGAACTTAGCGAATCTATCCCTCACACTAAATATCCCATATGTCAACCATTCAAACTCTCAGAACCCCGCACCACCACAAAACACACCGAACAAACGCCCACAGAATCCTCCTGCACCTCACCATTATACAACCCCACCACCAAATTAAACTATCCCACTAGAGTACTAGCAAAACACCTTCCATACTCCACAAAATACTCCACCAGTCATTCCTGAACCCCAGAATTCCACCAATGATCGCCATTATACCCAAACTCCCGGTCACCAAAATAATCCTATATATGTGGAGACCCTACGTCAGTCGACTCAACCCATATCCTATGCATCGAAATCTACTGAGAAGGACTTGCTCATTAAGAACCTGGATAAAGAGCTCAAGAAGTTGATGAGTCGGGTTCAAGGCGTCGAATAAGGCAAAGGGATAGAAGGTCTGAACTATGAAGACCTACGCATACAGCCGGATATGGAATTGTCGGAAGGGTACAAACCTCCCAAGTTCGAAATGTTTGATGGAACAGGTGATCCCAGGTTTCACCTGAGGACTTATTGTGACAAGCTTGTAGGGGTTGAAAAGGATGAAAAGATCTGAATGAAGCTTTTCATGAGGAGTCTTACAGGAGATGCTTTATCCTGGAACATCAGCCAGGATCCTAAGAAGTGGGCCAACTGGGTGAGTATGGTGTCTGACTTCATGGACAGATTCAGGTTTAACATAGAGAATGCGCCGGATGTCTTCTACATTTAGAACATAAAGAAGAAGATCACTGAGACTTTAGGCGAGTATGCCACTCGTTGGAGGTCAGAAGCAGCCAAAGTCAGGCCAACATTAGATGAAGAACAGATGAACAAGTTCTTCGTCAGAGCACATGATCCACAGTACTATGAAAGATTGATGGTTATTGAAAACAACAAGTTCTCCGATATCATCAAACTCGGAGAAAGGATTGAAGAGGGCATTAAAATCGGTATGGTGACAAACTTTAAAGCATTGAAGGCCACAAACAAAGCATTGCAGTCAGGGGGTATATCAAAGAAGAAAGATGCAGGAACAACAATGGTTGCCCAAGGACCCAAAACTCCACTTGTATATCAAACCTCCCCACTTACATACCAAGCACCTCCACTGTCACGACCCAAAATCCCACGCGGGTCGTGATGGCGCCCAACATCGGGGTCAGGCTAGCCAACGATTGCTTACTAGTGAAGTTTTCCTTATTAACATACCAACCCCACATGTTTCCCAAAGTTTTACACTTAACTTATTTGAAATAGAAGCGGAAGCATTTATCAATTTAAGTACATACAACCAAAATGATCGTGATCCAATATATATATATATATATATATATACAGTCCCAAAATAGAATCTACTAAGTGCGTGCCAGGAACTAGTTTCACAAGTCAATAGACGACTAGTAAAATATACAAAAGATGATACAAGAGGTACTGCTGTCTGAAAGGATATAGACAAAAATAAAGAAAAGACAACTCCATAGCATAGCCGGGAATCGCCAAGGGAGGCAGCTCACCATGGACTCAGGTCCGGAATATTTCAAGCTCAACTAGAAACACCGGCCCCAGAACCTGTACAGTTAAGTACAGAAGTGCAGTATGAGTACATAAATATATATATGTACCCAGTGAGTATCCCGCCTAACCTCGAAGAGGTAGTAACGAGAAGTCGACATGACACTCGCTAAGGTCCAACAATATAATTTAACAGGATGTAATAAAACAGTAGACATGTAAGGCAGTGAAGCATCAAGTATATATATGTAAGATACTGAAATCCAGGAAGTATATTGAGGATAAATAAAACAATTACCACTTCACTTTTTCCCAAATATCTGTCAGGTCGATTTCATGAAATTTACTAATAAATAAAACATACGCATGCAGGTGAGGACAACCGGCCAGAGTCACAGGATAGTCACGCTCGTGCACTGCCGAAGGATCGATCGGCCCGTCCCAAAAGTGCACCTCTCAAGCTTTCTATGCACTGTCAAAGGATATATCGGCCCGTCCCAAAAGTGCATCTCTAAACCTCTCTACGCACTGCCGAAGGATTGATCAGCCCGTCCCAAAAGTGCGTCTCTCAATATATCTATGCACTGCCGAGGGATCAACCGACCCGTCCCAAAAGTGCATCTCTCAATCTCTCTGCGCACTTCCGAAGGATCGATCGGCCCATCCCAAAAGTGCGTGTCTCATAAGAGTGGGGGAAATCACACTCCGCTCGCGGAATACAATTTGCGAAGCGGTCACATGCACATACATTATTCCTTTTTAAAAGAGAATGCCTTTCCATAATCAAATTTCTTACAAGTTTTTTTCAATTTCATAACTTCAGGAATGTAAACAATATGGAATGTAAATCCAGCACGCATATAGTTCATATCAAGTAAAACACAAGGCATGATGTGGGCCTAACTACCTGGACATAATAGAAATAGTCGCTACGTACAGACTCTCGTCACTTTGTACGTACGTAGCCCCCACAAATTATCACATATAGCATTTAAATCACCTAGGGGACAATTCCCCTTACAAGGTTAGAAAGGAGACTCACCTCGTGACGAAACCACCCCTCGGATCAAGGATGCACCCGAATCTCCGAAATCTACCCTCTACGGCTCGCAACTAGCCAATATAGTATAATTACATGAACTCATGATCAAATAAGAAGAATTAACCTATTAACCCAAAATTCACCATTCTTGAAGAATTACCCAATTTCAACCCCGAGCCCGCATGCTCGAATATCGAGAATTATTGAAGGAGTCACTCACTCGTAGCACAAGGATCAAGATTACGTAACTTTATTGGAATGCATGGCAATCATTGAGTGATTTATCAAATTCTTAAGAACCCTAACTTGTATTATACAAATTCTTGATTTTTTGAAGTTTTTAGTAATTAATTCTAGTTGAATTCCATGTAAAAATTAGGAAAATAGAGAGGAATTACTCACCTTAGCACTATATAGGTCGTGGAGGGTGCTGCTCAAGCTTGTAGGCTCTCTAATGGAGTTTTGGGATGAGAAAGAATGAAGAAAACCCGTTTTTAAACATTTAAATAGGCCTGCCTACAGGTATTTCTGCACCTGCGACACAGGGACCGCACCTGCGCTCCCGCAGCGGCGAGAAAAGAATCGCACCTGCGGAAAACAGGCGAGGGGGCTGGGGATCGCACCTGCGGAGGGGTTTTCGCACCAGCGGACCCGCTCCTGTGGAAATTGTTCCGCACCTGCGAAGGTAGGGGGCCCCTGGGATTTCGCACCTGCGAGGCTGGGACCGTAGGAGCTGTCCCGCACCTGCGGCTGGGCAACCGTACCTGCGGTCACACCAGCAACAACTGCACCAGTAGTTGTTTTAGCTAGTTTTTGGCTTCGTTAGGTGCCAGGGAGGCACCTGGGCCCACCCGAGCCCTAATCCTAATATACCAACGAGTCCCAAATCACAGCACAAACTCGCTTGAGCCTTCGGAACACCCAACTCAAAATCACACCCCCAAACCCCAAGAACCAAACTTAGGAATTTTAAGTTTTCTAGACTTTGCTCTCAACGCGCCGAACCGACCTATATAACTCGAAATAACCCCAAATTTTGCAGGCAGGTCATAATTAACATAACAGAACTATTCCAGGTCTCGGAATTCCGTTCGGACCTCGATAACACAAAAGCACGTCCCAAACCAAAATATGAACTTAAGGAACTTCTCATTTCAATATTGGGCGCCGAAATGCCCTCGGGTCATCAGAAACCCAATCCGAACATACGACCAGGTCCGAAATCATCACACAAAGCTATCAGAGTCGACGAAACTCGATTTCGAGGTTGTTTACCCAAAATGTTGACCGAAGTCAAACTTGGCCTTAAAGGTCAACCTTAAGGAACCAATTGTTCCTATAGCACTCTAAACACCTCCGAATCCCGCACCAGCCCCCGCAAGTCATAAATCATAAAAAGCCGCTATGGGAAGTTTCATTTGGGTGAACAGGGTCCGATAACGCAAACGACCGGTCGGGTCGTTGGATCCACCCACATATCAACCATCACCTCCCAGATATTCCCAACCAGCCACTGCTTATCACACATACAATTCCCAACCTTCTCACTTTCAGTCACCTCCAACCCGCCCAAACTACCCAATACCTCGACCTAACTTTGACCACAGACCACCTAGACAATACACTGCCATTGCCGAACCCATTGA
Source organism: Nicotiana knightiana (assembly GCA_005239525.1). NCBI lineage: Eukaryota > Viridiplantae > Streptophyta > Magnoliopsida > Solanales > Solanaceae > Nicotiana > Nicotiana knightiana. The sequence goes on along the minus strand of ML379259.1, from coordinate 95,815 downwards.
TCAGCTGTATGAAAGGCTGAAGGTTGCTGGCTATGTCACTCCTATCCCTACTGCGACCGTGGAGAATCCATCCCAATAGGTCAACCCAAACAAGACCTGTGCATATCATTCTGGCATGAAAGGGCACACCATTGACGAGTGCCGAACACTAAAGAATAAGATCCAGACCTTAATTGATAATAAGGTCATTCAGGCCAAAGAAGCTACACCCAATGTCCACAACAACCCCCTCCCAGATCATAGGGGTGAAGGTGTCAATGTGATAGAGACCGATGAGGAATGGGATCCCGAGAGATCGATTGGGCTTATCAAAGAGGGTGAAAATCCTAAGAAACCCGTAGTCACGCTCAATCCTATTATAATACAAATACAGTCGCCAGTGGAGGTTGAGATAGATGCACCAGTTCCATTTGAAGTTGAGATAGCACCCCCCGCAACTGCCCATGTTCCATTCGAGGTGGATGTAACCACGCCTTTCATAGTGACGATGTCAACCACGCTGCCTTTCAACACTAAGGCTATACCTTGGGATTATGTGGCCGAAGCTAGAAGAAGAGGAAAGAACAAAATAGAAGAATTCGGCGTTGCACAAGGGATGAATAGAACGGGATAAGTGTATACACCAGAGCATTTGGGAGAATCCAGTAAGAAGGCCTCTAACAGACCGCTCGTTATTGAAACATGCACGGACGACCTTTGGAGAAAGTGCAAGCAAAAGAGAATTCAATTACAGATCATTTGAACAAGACTCCCACTTAAATATCTATCCTGTCACTGCTACCAAAATTCAGAAGTGCACATGAATGATCTCTTAAAGGTGTTAAGCGAGGCATATGTACCTAACAATATCACTGGCGGAGAAATGGCCAATATGGTGGGACAAGTGCTGGAATGTCACAAAATCACCTTCCATGAGGACGAGCTGCCACCTGAGGGTTTGAATCATAATAGGGCACTACATGTTACCGTGAAATATGAGGACAATTTCATTGCCAGATTTCTGATAGATGGGGATCCAGTCTCAATATTCGTCAATTGACAACACTGAAGAGGCTGGGCAAAGGCCAATATCAAATATGAGAAGGGACCATGAATGTGAAAGCATTTGACGGGTCTCAGAGGGCTATCATTGGGGAAATCAATCTCTATTTACAGATGGGGCCTACATAGTTTGATGTCGAGTTTCAGGTGTTGGACATATCCGCATCCTATAATTTATTATTGGGACGATCATGGATACACGCCGCTGGGGCTATGGCATCAAATTTGCATCAGGCAGTGGAGTTCGAATGGAACCATCAAGAGGCGATTATCCATGGAGATGGGAGCAACCCCATTTACAACCGTCAAACTATCACGGTGGTTGAGAATAGAAGAAGGCTCGGGGGAGAAACTTATCATCAAATCGAGCGGGTCAATGAAATTGAGAAAGATAAGTAGTGGAGCAGCAAGATAGAAAGTATACTAGCGTGGAGAGGATATGAACCTGGCAAGGGTCTTGCAAAAACCTTCAGGGTGTCTCCAAGCCAATACAGTTGAAACATCATGGTACAACTTTTGGGCTAGGGTATCAGTACACCTGGAAAGAATACAATGACTGGTCATCACCGTGGCGTGGTCCGTACTATCTACTTGAGCAGCCTGTAGCACACCCGAGTCAGACTTTCCAGCAGACCGACATCATATGGGGATCAGAGGAGGAAGAAGCATTGGCCACCTTGAGGAACTTGTTCCTAGAGGATGATGACATGGACTGTTGTGTAATTGTCGAGGAGGAGGAAGGCCCTACCATCCGAGATGTGGAGAAAGGATCATTCCTCAAGAATTGGACTGTCATACCAACCAGGGCCCGACGAGTCCCATGGTAGCAAAGCTGAACAACAGTGTTTATTTTGTTGTTTTCTAAGAAAATGTTTTCCCTTTTTGCATTAATTTTAAATAAAACCTCTAGCGTTCCAAAAAGGTTGTTTAAATTATTGAAATCGCTTTTATGTTTCAATGGATCGATATTTATTATTGTCATTTTCTCTCATATCTTTATCTATACAACATTACTATTTCCTATTTTGATGAACCGACAACTGTGATATGTAATGAGGCAACGCAACAAAAGGATAGTGATTCAGAAGAAGAGGATGTCATACCCGAGGAAACCGTCAGGGAAGTAGAGGATTTTGAGAATGAGCCCAAGACCAACCTGGACAATACTGAGATAATCAACTTAGGAGATTCCGAAACTGTCAAGGAGACCCGCATCAACATTCACTTACCACCATCAGAAAAAGAAGAGTACACACGGTTCCTGAAAGAGTATGAGGACATCTTTGCACGGTCATACGATAATATTACCGGGTTAAGTACATCTATTGTGGCTCACAAGTTGCCCACAAACCCAATGTGTTTACCTGTAAAGCAGAAACTCAGGAAATTCAAGCCTGATATGAGTCTGAAAATCAAAGAGGAGGTCACCAAGAAAATCAAGGCCTAGGTCCTCAGGGTGGTTGAATACCCAACTTGGTTAGCCAACATCGTGATAGTTCCAAAGAAAGATGGAAAGTCAGAGTCCGTTTTGATTATCGGGATCTAAACAGAGCAAGTCTCAAGGATGATTTCCCGCTACCAAACATACACATTCTAATCGACAATTGCGCCAAGCATGAACTCCAGTCCTTTGTAGATTGCTTCGCCGGTTATCATCAAATTTGGATGGACGAAGACGACGCAGAGAAAATATCCTTCATTACACCATGCAGGGTGTCCTGTTACGAGATGATGTCATTCGGTCTAAAGAATGCTGGGGCCACCTACATGAGGGCTATGACTACCATTTTTCATGACATGATACATAAGGAGATCGAGGTGTATGTGGACGACGTTATCATCAAATCCCAAAAAGCCACATATCATATAGCAGATTTGAGGAAGTTCTTCAACAGATTGCAAAAGTATAACCTGAAATTAAACCCTACAAAGTGTGCATTCGGGGTACCTGCGGAAAGTTACTTGGGTTCATTGTCAGCCGCCGAGGGATAGAATTGGATCCATCAAAATTCAAAGCCATCCAGGAGCTTCCACTATCGAAGAGTAAGAAAGATGTAATGAGTTTTCTAGGACGGCTAAACTACATTATCCGGTTCATAGCCCAGTCCACAATCATATGTGAGCCAATTTTCAAGATGTTGAAGAAAGATGCTGCAACTAGTTGGACCGAGGATTGTCAAAGGGATTTTGACAAGATCAAGGAGTACCTATCAACACCACCAGTTTTGGTCGAGCTAGAGCCAGACAAACCTTTGCTACTCTACCTCACGGTGTTAGATGGAGCCTTCGGTTGCGTTTTGGGACAGCACGACGAGATAGGGAGAAAGGAACAAGCAAGCTATTACATGAGTAAGAAATTCACTCCATATGAATCGTGGTACTCTCTACTGGAATGTACCTGTTGCGCCTTGACCTAGATAGCTCAAAAGCTGAGGCATTACTTCTGTGCTTACACAACGTACCTCATATCAAGGATGGATCTCCTGAAATATATCTTTCAAAAACCTATGCCCACTAGCAAGCTGGATAAGTGGCAAATCCTGTTGAGTGACTTCGACATTGTTTATGTAACTTAGAAAGTAGTCAAAGGGCAGGCACTGGCAGATCATCTTGCTGAAAACCCTGTGGAAGGAGAATACAAACCCCTGAAAACGTATTTTCCCGATGAAGAAGTGCTATTCATAGGGGAGGATATTGCTGAATCCTATGACGGTTGGAGGATGTTCTTTGACAGAGTGGCAAATTTCAAAGGAGTCGGTATTAGAGCTATCTTGGTATCAGAAATAGGCCAACATTATCTGATATCTGCTAAACTCAGATTTTCCTGCACCAACAACATGGCAGAGTATGAAGCTTGCATCCTAGGACTCAACATGGCCATCAACATGAATATTCAGGAGCTGTTGGTAATCGGCGATTCAGATTTGCTTGTGCACCAGGTATAAGGAGAATGGGCTACCAAGAATTCCAAGATACTGCCATATTTGCACCATGTGCAGGAATTTAGAAAGAGGTTCACAAAGATAGAGTTTCGGCATGTTCCCAGGGTTCAAAACGAGTTTGCCGATGCATTGGCCACTTTGTCATCAATGATACAACATCCAGACAAGAGCTTCATTGATCCTATCCCAGTAAGGATCCATAGTCAGCCGACATATTTTGCTCATGTTGAAGAATAAATAGATGGGAAGCCTTGGTTCCACGACATCAAAAGGTATCTGACAAAAGAGGAATACCCAGAGCATGCAAACCATACTCAGAAATGCACGCTTCGGAGATTGTCCCACAATTTCTTCCACAGTGGAGGAACCCTATATAGAAGAACTCCTGATTTGGGATTGTTGAGGTGCGTTGATGCGAAAGAAGCTTCTAAGTTGCTAGAAGAGATACATGCCACAATCTGCGGCCCGCATATGAATGGTTTTGTCTTGGCCAAGAAGATACTCAGGCTGGTTATTTCTGGATGACCATGGAGACAGATTGCATCCGGTATGTCCAAAAAAGCTACAAATGTCAAGTACATGCAGATATGATAAAAGTGCCGCCAAATGAGCTCAATGCAACAAGCTCACCTTGGACATTCTCCGCTTGGGGAATGGATGTCATTGGTCCAATCGAGCCCACCGCCTCAAATGGGCATCGGTTCATCTTGGTAGCTATTGATTACTTCACCAAATGGGTTGAAGTAGCATCTTACAAGGCAGTGACTAAGAAAGTCGTAGCAGATTTTGTCCGCGATCGGATTATTTACCGATTCGGAGTTCCGGAGTCTATCATCACTGACAATGCCACCAATCTCAACAAAGATCTGATGAAATCCATGTGTGAGACCTTTAAAATCAAGCACAAAAATTCCACAGCCTATAGACCTCAGATGAATGGAGCTGTAGAAGCCGCCATCAAGAATATCAAGAAGATACTGAGAAAGATGGTAGAAAATCATAAACAATGGAACGAGAAGTTACCATTTTCTTTACTGGGATATCGTACCACAGTCCACACATCAACCGGGGAAACTCCCTACTTACTGGTTTACGGTACTGAAGCTATTATTCCTGCCGAAGTGGAGATTCTTTCTTTGAGGATCATACAGGAAGCTGAGCTCAGCGACGCAGAATGGATAAGGAACCATTATGAGCAGCTAGCTCTCATAGACGGAAAGCGGATGGATGCAGTATGTCACGGCCAGCTTTATCAGAAGAGAATGTCCAGAGCTTTCAACAAAAGGGTCAATCCAAGACAGTTCACACCGGGGCAGCTGGTGTTGAAGAAGATCATCCCGCATCAAGATGAAGCCAAAGGGAAATTCTCTCCCAACTAGAAAGGTCCATGGTTCACAGAGTATTGATAGGTTGTCTCTCTGAAACTACCTATTTTGCTCTTTTTTCGGGCTAAGCTCTGCCCTCAACTTCACAAGACTAAGCCTTGTCTTGTTACTTTTGACCTCATATTATTGCATCTCATGGGATGAAATATCGCCAAACTTATCCAAAGGCGTCATAGTCTAAAGGCATCATCTTCATAGCCGGAAGACACCATGCCATGGCCTGAGGATCTCTCAAATTTGAATATCATTATTCAAAGGCGTCATAATTCGTAGGCACCATTTTCATGGCTCGAGAACATCATTTGCTGGCCTGTGAATCCCTCACTGAACTATTCATGGCCCAGGACATCATGGTCTAAGGACATCATCCTCAACCGTCCCTAGACAATTCTCATGGTCCGAAGGGAATCTGCATCATGTTTTAATTTCCGCAGAAATATATGCTCGCAGCATCTCTTTGCTTGCAAGTAGCTCGATGAGCAACCGTTATCCCAACAGGAGCAATCCCGCTCCGATTCCTTCGAATTATCTCAAACCTGACCTCTCACCACAACCATTCTTCACCTATTCCAAAACCTCGTGTCCGTTCTTGTGATGACTTCATCGATATATTCTGCTGATGAGTCCATAACTACACACAACCTGATTCCTGTAAAACTAGGGATATGTAGGCATCTCAGAGACCAGAGTGCGGCCTAAATCTCTCAAACCATCTCGCTCGGTCAAAATTATCCATCATATCTTTACCCGACAACTCTTCCATCCTTCCCGGGTAAAGAGGGGCAGTTGTTGATACCTAATTTTTCCCTATAATATTTTTAAATGCATATATACATTCAAAACTATGCATTAATATCAATTGATATTTTTCCATAATTTTTACATTATTAAATTAATTTATCCAATATTTTATTTATATAAATAATTAAAAAATTGCATCACAAATGACTTTACAATATTTCATGATTTAATTTTGCTATTTATGGTCATCTTAAGCTCGAAATATTTGCACAAATAGCCATATTTACATTTTTGGGTTACAATTGCAATAACTTTGCAATTATAGCCCATGCGTACATTATTGCATTATTTTACCAAAAAATGGCTCATTGTATTTTTAAAATATCGAATAGTTATTTTCAAATATTTCTATGCGTAAAAATTATTTTTATCATTTATTAACTATTTTTACAAATTATTTTATCAATTAAGTGGGTATTTAACAAATAGTCCTATTTAGTTACTTCAATTTTCGAACGTAACCCCTCAAACATTAGCCCAAACCTCTTTTAAATACCATCCCAATTTCACCTTAAGCCCAATCTGCACCTACCCGACCAAAACCCTATCAAATCGTGGCCGTTGATCTTTTAGATCAACGGTCCACAATAAACCTTACAATTTTAATTCACAACCAACCCTAACTCGCCCCCACTTTTTATTTTCCTCCGTCCCAATTTCCCTAACCTCTCCAATCTCTCAAGCTCATCCTAACCCTAGTTGCCGTCACCGACAAAAAACCTCCCCCTTATGGCGTTGCTGTGCCTTATCCGACCAGACTTTGTCTTCTACACTCATGGCTATTCGATTTCTTGGATCCTTGATAGGATCTTGAGGAACCCCAACTGGTTCTGGTTTGAAACTTTGTTTATCAGCCTGTCTCAGGCCATTTTTCCATCTGTGAGTAAAACTTCTTCTTGTTTATTAAGGATTTATGGGTTCTTGACCTATTCTCTCATCTCTATTACTTTTCTGAAAATCCTAGTCCATTATCGTCGATCCATCTCAGATCTGGAGTGATTCGAGCACTTTTACGTGTTTTCCTTTAAAAATCTCCTGTTTAATTAACTATTCCGACTTTTTATAGCTCTTTCTAAGCTAAGGTTCATCCCAAACTTTTTTTAATGATTTTTCTGAATTCTCAATGTTTAGGTATTTGTTTCGTTTTGACTGATTTTCATACGGGTGTGCAAACCCTAGTTGATTCTGTGATGTACTGATTTTCTTCAACTTCCGTTTTGATATTTTTGATACCAATAGTATTGCTTTGCTTTATTTTTTGGACTTAAACATTGTTCCTTGTTAAATCCAGTATTTTTGTGGTTTTGCCCAAATTAACCTCTGTTAGGGTTCGAACCTGCTCTTTCCAGCTAAGTTCTATGTTTCTGGGAGGTTTTTATTAGTCTAATTTCTATTTATGGAAGTTGACTAATTGTTTCGGGAAATGAGTGTTATTTTGAAAGTTTTGCTGATTGCTTTACTCCATTAGAGATTCATATGCATAAATCTTGTTTGTTTCCTTGTTTATGAATTTAATTGGCCGTCTATGCCTTAACTGATTGCCCGTATAATTTTGTGATTGTACTGATCCTTTATTTGGTATGATTGGGATTCTTGCCTTAATTAAACTCCCCTGTTATTACCGTTTGACCAATTACACCTAATTAGGGGAGGTCTATTCCGAACCCTTATGTGATTGGATTCTGTGACTCTATGATTTCCTTCATTGACTGAATGCTGATTCCTTTACCTTATTTGTTCTACTCTTAAATTTCTATATATACACTCTTGTTTTTCCTCTCAACACACGAAAAATTAATTCAGAATACACACACACTCTCAAATTCTCTCTTATTTCCCTGCTACCTGTTCTAACTTTTGGTCTAGCTGGCTGAAAGCCAAGGCTAGACAGTGGAACTCTACTTGCTTTACATTTTGCACTTTGCTTCCTTAACTGGTATGTCTCTAGTTCAATTCTGAAACTCAATTTTATGTGTTCCTTTATGTAAATCCATGCCTATTCCTGCACTAGTTTAATTGGCTATCTATTTAATTGTCTTCCTGTTTACTGTTTTACCCAGTATGTTTAAGTTTTACCCTATCCAGTTTAAGTGTTTAATCGAGCATGCCTAGATCTCATTTGTCTTGTTTGCATGTTTGTTCAGTTCCTGTTTACTCCCCTCAACTAGTATGCTCATGTTAGTGTCTTAGACTCCTAATGTATTTGATTGATCCTAATTGGTATGACTAATGTACCCCTGTCTTCAACATGACTATTCCCATGCTCTGTCTCTATGTTTTAATTGCCTTTTACCATGACTGACTTGTCAAGTCTCTGAATCAGTAGACTCCTAGTTGTTCTGTGCAGTTGTTGTTCCATATGCTCCCCTTAGACCCCGTTCATGTGTTTCTGATGTGAAGCTCTCTATGTTCCCAACCCCTTGACCCCTGTTTATAAACCTGAGCTGAATGGTTGTGAATCTGAGCACTTTGAGTTTATGTGGTTGTATGTTGAATCTTTGTTCTATTCAGAATTGATTTCAAAACTGTTTTTCACTCCAGGCCTTTTCTTAAAATTGTTTCTATTCCTGGAAACCTTTTCACTCCTAAAAGTGTTATCTCTACACTATTTTACTAAGCTCTTTAAAACTATGTCAAGCACTCTCGCTTCTACTATTAGATTATTAAGTTCTGCCCTTCCAGTGTGTGCCTAGGAATCCATGAGATTCCTCCGAACTCTGGAACACTGGAGCTGCCCCTTCCACACTGCACATAATCACTTCTCTATTCTAAGGATCTTGGTGTGAGCATTGCCTAGGATCCCTGAGGTCCTTAGGGAACTTTGACACACCAGGACACCTTATTGGCTACGAGGTCTTGGTATCTGAGACTGTTTTGAAGGCCTGGTGTCTCTAGGTTTACTTTGGGCCTATCTGCAGGCTCCCTATAGTATAATTTATATTTATTTATGCAATTCGTTAAATTCTGGTCTGCAATAATCATCTTTGTAAACAGATATTGGGGAAATTAGTAAAAGGGTAGGGATTCTTATTCAATTTTTGTGGGGAAATTGGGTAGAAATCATGCTTTAGGTTTATACTATGCTTATTTGTAGTAGAAATCATGCCTTTAGACCTATATTATGTTACTTGCATTAGAGATCATGTTGCAGGACTGTTGTGTTATTTGCATTAGAAACTTGTCTTAGGATAATTATGTTTACTGGTTCTGTATTATTAGAAAACATGTTATATCTCAGCACTTTATTATCACGAAATTCTGCTTTTGCATAAGTCACAATCACCTAGAAATCCTGTTGTTAGGCTATTGCTGTAATCCTGCCTAATAAAAATAACCATTCTTTATGTGCATTAGAAATCCTGTTTTAGGACTGCATTTGCATTTGGTTTAAATCATGTCGCCTAAATAAATAACTGTCTTGTTTATAAAGAAGCTTAAAAGAACAGCCCTAACGCCTAGACACCATGTTATAGGATAAAATATGCATGAAATCAACTTTTGTATTTCAGCACCTAGACAAGCATGTTTATAAGATGTATTAAAACCCAAACTATTTGTTTTCCTTTAGTCAATTTCCAGAATTCTATTTGCATCTTAGACAACATGTTTAAAGGGTATTACAGATCCTATAAAGCTGTAAAATTATGCTCTATTTATTTATGAAACTGCCCAGGTTCAACTGGTTCTAAAATCAGTAGGAAAACTGATTAGGTTTATGTCACTTCATTTTAAAACAATGCTGCATATTCTCTGCTTGTTATGTTCCCCTAGATATCCTATTCTAGGACTTTCTGAAATTCTCTGAAATCTGTGTTTAAGACGTGCTAATTATCTATTTATGTGTGGATATAAACATGAGCCTTTTAATTGTTTTCATATTTGACAGTCCTATATGTTCTTTGTTGTCGCTTAGATTTTTCCCTTCTTAAAATCTTAGGAGAGTCTAGAACTGCCCTAAAATTAGAGTTCCTAAACACCTCCAGGTCCACGAGGAAGGGACAAGTAAAGCACTCTTAGAGTTCGTTAATTAAAACCGCTTATATAACCGCTAAGGGGGGGGGATATTTGAGTAGTAAAGGGATATGATGACCTGTACGCTAATGCCACGTGTAACCCCTCTAGTTGAGGAAGGATTATCAGGCATTGTACAGATGTGATCCTATAGGATAATAACTTAGGACTCCCCTATCTTATTTGCATATGTGTGCTCAGATTGCTTACCCTTTTTTACTCCTTTCATCTTACTTACATATGTGTGATTAGACTGCTTATCTGTTAAATGACTAGTTTGTTAAGATTGGCCGAGACCCACAATTGTGGACCTCGAGGGGTGCCTAACACCTTCCCCTCAAGGTAATTTCAAGCCCTTACCCAATCTCTGGTAACGTAGACTAGTTTCATGAATTACTTGCATTAGGTGCCCTAACGCACCATAAATCCGTTAGGTGGAGACTCTTCACTTTCCATACCCCTCTCCCAAAAGGAATGGAGTTGTCCCAAATGAATGTCGAAACCCGATTCCACGAGGAATAAAAAAGGGATGCGACATGAAATAATAAAACCCAATGTAGATCGGGATTGAATCCACATCGAGTTAGAATAGGGATTAGGTATATATTTAATTTAATTGTATGATTTTTCCTAAATTACTCTTCCACATTCTAGTTTGTTGGTCTACTTTTACTTTGATCTATTGTTTGAAATCAGAAAACTAAGAGATAATATTTTTGGTTTTGAGTTATTTTTCAAATGATAAAAGGATCTAGGGTCGTGACTTCCACCTAGGTGGTTACCTAATGGGTTGTAAACTCTAGGAAAAATTTGATTGGTCGGGGTTGTAATATAACAATCACACTTGAATGCTCACTTATACCTCTCGGTAGTTTGAGTGATTTTTCCCAATTTGGCTTTCTCAAGTCCAAGTGGGTAATGCACAAAACAAACGATAAATGCTCAAGTCGGATCTCACTATCTCTAGATTCAACCCTTTAATTAGGGCTATCAAATTCTTGAGTTTACCCTAATTTCTTGTTAGCCAAGTTTTCCTAGACTTAGTCTCTCTTTCTCAAGTAGAGACTAAGTCAATTAGACATGAATCAATGTTTGCAACCATTAGTTCTTTAATTCAAGCAATAACTAGGCTAAATATCACTAACCCAATCACAAACAAGCCCTAAATCAAACACCCATCAAGTACCATCACTAGGGTTGGGTCACAACCCTAGATATAAATTTAGCTACTCATGGAAAATGCAGATTAAGACAGAATCCATAATAGATGATTATAGAAAGAAAATCTAATGTTTTGAAGTTAATCTGGTATAAAATTACTCAAAGTAGTAAAGAAAACAACTCAGGTGCTCTCCCAAAACAAAACTTAACCTAAAAATGACAAAAAGTTCTATTCATACTAAACTAAAAATATGTGACAAAAATGCTCATGTGGAGGTTGTGCAGCCACATAATTCTGAGTGCGGTCCGCACAATGAGACTTGGCTTGACAGGTTCCAATTTTGCAGCCGCACAATTTTGGATTGCGGCTTCACTCCTTCATTTTTTGCGGACCACGCATTTATGAGTGCGTCCTCACTCTTGCTTCTACGACCGCACAATTATAGTGCGGTCCGCACTCCTTAGTCTTGGGCTTTGGATGTGAGACACTTTTGCGGACCGAATAAAAATGAGTGCGGCCGCGCTCTTCATTATTTGGTCGCACAAAAATGGTGCGGTCCACATTTCTTCTTAAACTTAAAATCCCATCTCTCTGATCTTTGTCGTCTGCAGCCACACTAGAATTGTGCGGTTCGCAATTTGCATGTCATTTCTTGTCAGAGGTCTTGTTCATGATCTGCGGCCGCTCTTAATATTGTGCGGTCTGCACAATGCCCTTTTTAGCCTTGTTTCTATCCATATCCAAAATTACTCATTCTTGAGTTGATTTTCATTTCTTTAGCTCATTTCTATCATTCCTGCAAGCAAGCACATTTCATTAGTTTTCGGGAATACCTTTAAGCATTTTTTAGCTAAAACACAAGTAAAAGAGAGAAAATAAGCGGTTCAAATCCCTACTTATCAACTCCCCCAAACTTAAGTTTTTTCTTGTTGATCGGGTCCAAGCCTACACTACTATTGAGAAGCCAGGGGGGTCGATGCAGTTTAACCTCAACTAGGTCGGGATCGAATCCACAGGTAGTTAATTGTTTCGAATTAGGTTTATATCTAAGATGGATGCGGGGTTTGAGTCAAATTACACTTCCACAAGTTTGGGTTTGATTCTACTTCTAACTTTACTCTATTGTATGTAATAATTGAAAGTAAGGACAATATATTTGTTGTTTTTTTCAAGTGTTTAAAGAGACTAGGGCAGTGACTTCTACCTAGGGGGATACCTGACGAGTAGCAAATTTCTAGGGCAAGCTTGATTAGTGGGGATTGTAATATAGCTATCACACCCGGGTACTCACTCTATATCTCTCGGTAGTTTGAGTGATTTTTCCCAATTTTGATTTCTCAAGTCCAAATGGGTATTCATGTATTTCAAGTGATATTAGTTCAAGTCGGGTATTACTATCTCTAGGTTTAACCCTTTAATTAGGGCTATCAATTTCTTGAGTTCACCCCAATTTCTTGTTAGCCTAGTTTTCCTAGACTTAGTCCCTTTTTCTCAAGTAGAGACTAAGTCATAAAGGTATGAATCAATGTTTGCAACCATTAATTCTATATTTATAGCAAGAAATAGATTAAATATCACTAACCTATACACATTCAAGCCCTAAAATCAAATACCCATTAAATATCCACGCTAGGATTGGGTCACAACCCTAGTTATGGGCTTAGCTACTCATGGAAATAATAGAAATTAAAGATGAAATGAAGATAAAATCCATAATATGAAATTAAGGAATGAAAATCTAATGTTAAGAAGTGAATCTAGTGTGAAATTTTTGCAAAACAGGAAACCCAGACGTCTCACGTGTTCATACAATACATAACATAACTTAAAAATGACAAAAAGTTCTATTTATACTAAGCTGAAAATATCTGACACAAATGCCCCTGCGGAGGTTATGCGGCCACATAATTCTGAGCAGGACCGCACTCTTGCTTTTGCAGCCGCACAATATTGATCGCGGTCCGCGTTCTTCAATTTTGGATCTGGGTTAAGCTGAGTTTTGCGGACCGCATTATTTCAATTACGACCGCGCTCTAGATTATACGGCCGCATAAAAGTGATGAGGTTCGTACTTGCTTGAGTTTGGCTTGAAATCGACTCTCTGTTTCTTCATTTTTAAGACCGCATAATTTGGATCGCGGCAACACAAGGGACTTTCGTGGCCGCACAATTCTGGCGTGGACCACATTTCTGTCTTTTGCTCAATTTTTAAGCTCTCTGAATCTTAGTCATCGCGGTCCACATAATTCCAATCGTGGGTGCACATGTACTTTCGGGACCGCATATTTCTGGTGCGGTCCATGCTCATTAGTTAGCCCAAAAATCACCCTCTATGAATCTCCCTTTTGCAGACTATGTAATTATGTCCGCAACCGCATTATAGCTTTCACGGCCGCACAATATTTGTGCGGTTCGCGCTTCAGAACTCTTTTCCCAGCCTTGGTTTTTGTTCAACTTTTGACTCCTTTGTGAGTTGATTATGGTTCCTTCGGCTCATTTTGAACAATTTATGCAAGCAAGCATATTTCATTAGTTTCTGGGAATACCTTCAAGCATTTTTGGCCTAAAATACAAGTGAAAGAGAGAAAATAATAGGTTAAAATCCCTACTTATTAACTCCCCCAAACTTAAGCTTTTGCTTGTCCTCAAGAAAATAAGATAATTCCCACCTCCACCAGAAAAAAAGATATTTCAGCTGGCCTAAGGTGAATCAATCATGCATAAACTGGGACTAACAATTACCCTCAACACAAATGAGTTATCAAAAACACCATGTTATGACCTTTTGAGTACCATAGTTCTATTGTGACACTAGAGCATCAAGAGTGACTTAATTCATCATGGAGCTCGCTCTAACAGATAGGTCATTGTGGAACCTAAAATCGTCCTCCTCTACTCTCCATGAACAAATCTCACTTTCGAATATAACACTCAAAACAAGGATTGTGAGAAGTTCGATCATCTCTCTCAAAAGAATTCCATAAGTTTGGCTCTAAGTACCATAAACTTGCCCCTTTGAGCCAAGGTAGGATTTATCGGCATATGATGGTTTCATCTTTCCTTAAGCACTCCATTTTCTCATTTTTACTCATACTTTCTTGACTCTTTGAGTCATTTTCTTCTTCCTTAGAGGAACTAGAGAGACAAACTGTCACTCTTTCTTGCCCATGACAATCATTTTTCTCCTTTTCTAATCACTCCATGCCTTTCATCATTGCTTTCTTTGAATCCCTTCAACTTTCACTTTCTTTTTGATATATTTTTTTTTTGGTCTTTCTTCCTTTTCTTTTCTTCATTTATTTTTCTTCTTTGTGCCTTTTATCACTTTCAAATTCCTCGTATCTCCCCCAAACTTATGCTTTTGACACTTGGTTATCACGAATGCTAAGGAACGATCAGGTTCCAAGAGAGAGTGGTCATTATAAACGGATAAAGGCTTGTAATGTGGTTATTGAATAAAAAAGTTTTAGGCTCAAAGGGGTTGACTAATACCATATTGGTAGGCTATAGAAGCTTTCAAGTTTCAAACTGGATCAAGGAGAGCCTACAATAATTTCTCAAGTGGAGCTACACTTAAAATTTCTCCTAGACAAACATTCAGGGCAAGTTCAAGACTTATTGGCACAAAACTTGCAATTCAATACCTTACCTCTCAAGCTACTAGATTGTTAAAGAGAATATAGTCGAGGGCCCATAACAACTCTAGTTAAGATTGAAAATCACAAATGGCTCAAAGAAACCGCTCGATGATTGTTTTAGTCAACACAAGAGTCTAAAAGTTACAACTAGAGCTATTCTTTTCCAATCAACTTGTTTCTAACCATAAGGTAGAAGGTAAATATGTTAGTACCAAGTGAAGCTGCTTGAGACACTTTGATTCATTACTACTATATATGCAAAAAAACATAAATAAAATGGACTCAACCCTTAAGAAGGTTGTAACGCCATCCATCGTTGGGAAGCCACCCGATTCAAACAACATCCACCTTTGGAAAGAACTGTGGCATTAAGAAAACCAAAGGCTTATTATCCACAAACTTAATAAGAAGATACAAACTTAAAAATAAGTTACTAAAGGAAATAAGAAGCTATGCTACTAAGGAAAAACAACTAAATAAGTTATGGAGTAAACTACGAAAAGTAAACTGAATATGTACAAAATGAAGTAAAACGAATATATACATAATGGAAATGAATATATACATCGAATGGTAAAAATATATACATACCAAAATTGAAATAAAGATAAAGAAAAATAGTATAATGGTTATTACATACCAAATGTCATAAAATCAATAATCAAAATGGACCACCCTCCAAATGAAAAGCTAGCATTGTCCTCAATGCTAATAACAAATACGAACATGGAAAGGGGAGAGAGTAAAGAGAACTCCCTATGTGGTCTCTGTCTGCATCGGGTCCTCAACACGAGTAGGGTCCTCAGATTGCATGGGGTCATCAACACCCTTCCTGTCCTCTAACTGGATCTTCACATCCTCTGACTGGGGGACTAAGGGGTTGCTGAGCATCTTGATAAGCTCATTAGCAATGTGTGAAGTGGCAGCCGGCTCCTCAGACAGGTTGGCTGCTGCATCTGATGCCTCGGGCACTGCTGTATGTGCTGCAGGGACTATCTCCTCCAAGGGCAGGTCCAGTGGAATATCCCCAACATAAGCAATCTTCTGTACCTCCTTGCTCAACTTCTCCACTAACTCCTTAGATGCCTGAGTCTTCCTCATTTTCTTCACCTGCTTCCCTAAATCCTTGATAATCCTACCATGTGCATCAAGAGTCTCCCGAATATTCTTCTGTTCATCCAGAATATTCTTCTGTTTGTCCAGAATCTTCTTCAAAGAGTCCTCCACTGATGAAGGTAACTGAAGCTGTGATGGGGTTGAAGACTGTGTTGCTACTGCAATGGATAGGACAATCAGCTTTGTGGTAGCTGTCTGTATCCAGTTGTAAAGGCTGGATAATGTCTGTGAAACCTACAGTGCAACCTGAAGATAGGTGGAAGATGAAGGCACTGACAGTGGCACTAAGAGGGATGGCCCGGAGGATGGAGGAGGTATGGCAGCTGCTCCAATAGAAGAACCGGCTGTTGTGGAAGGCTCTGACCCCGTGGCCACTACCCTTGGATCTTCAGACTGGCCAGTGGAGGTAGTGGCTTTACCCTTGGCCTTAGGGTTGTCCGCTCCCTGGAGGTGATACTATTAGAAAAGATTTTTAGCCTTCACCTTCACATCAAAGTGCCTCTTCGCTACCCCTTGGTATTGGAAATACTTTGTCAGGAAGTTGGGGAATGGATAGGATCTTTCTTCTTTGCCGGCCGCTTTGGAGATATGGTAGGACATCACGTTCCCCACATTGGTCGGATAGACTACCATGATGGAAGTTATCAATATTGCCCGGGTGAGTGGGAGGAAAGTCTCATGGTGGCAAGGATCAAGTCGACTGCACACAAATGTTTGCCACCCTTTGGCTTCAAAGTTAAGGGTGGCTCTGACTATTGGAACTCCAGCTATGAGCCATGCGGGTGTTTTCCCAGAATAGCAAGAATCTCAGCTAGCCATGGGCGAGCTGCTTCACCCAAGTCTAGCTTCTCCAGGTACTGCACTGCCTCAACCTCCTCAAATCCTGCATAATTTTCAGTGTATGGCCATCAAACTTGATTTTCAAATCCCGGACCTTCATCACCTTGTTACTCTTTTTGATGTGGGCAACATTTTCATAAAATTCCTTGACGAGGTATTCATTGGCATATACCACCCACCCGGTGAAATATGTCCATCATTTTCTCTCCTTAAACTGCTTTAGGACATTTGGATTGTGCGGGGTTAGGTATTTGGTTATGAATTGTCTCTCCAGAGTGAGAGACCTTTGGGGCAACCATTCGCAGAACTTGGAATATACCTTCTCACTCACAAATCTATCAGCCCACACCCCAGGCTTTCTTGACCTAGCCAGACCTCCCATAATTGTTTCACCCCCTCTCCCGTCATCCAGGACTTCATCATCATCATCATCTAAAGTTATTGGGGCAGGTGTTGTGGCAGGTGTTGTAGCAGGTGGAGAAGATAGTTCAGATGCCTGACTACCTCCCTCCAAGCCATCAAAAGAACCAGATGAGGAGGTAGGTTCATTGACTAGGTGGACTCGACTGGGGAAATATTGTGATTGTGCCCCCGGTTGAGGTTGTACAGATTCCCCCTCATAAGTCTCCCAGGATGAGAGGTATTCACTAGTGTCCGAAGGAGGTCTAACTAGGGTGGCCTTTTTTCCCACTACCTTCTGGGCGGATAGTGTCAAGTTTTGCTTCCCTTTACCCCGGCCTCGAGAGGATTCTGCCATCCCTTTTGAAGTGTCACCTCTACCACGAGAACACACCATTGTCTGCAACACAAAAGTAGTGAAAGTCAGTTAGAATTGGGGTTCAATATGTGTTAAAGAATTACAATTGAAAAGAAAGTCAGTGCTTCTCGGAACAGGGCAGCGTGGATCGCACAAAGGTGATTGCGGCCACGAACTACCCATTGCGGACCGCATAAAATTGAATGCGGCTGTGAAATCATCGCGAACCGCACAAAAGTGAGTGCGGCCGCGGAGATACCAGGATCAGACTACTAGTTCTCTGAAGTTAACCAACTGCGGATCGCAAAAAATTGAGTGCCGCTGCAAAATTCAGATCAGATTGACACTTATGAACACTTAGTACTAGGGTTTTCACTAATTATCTAAAATTTATGGCAATTAAGAATGAAAAGATACTAAACTCGGCCCCCATTATGCACTCAAACACTACACACATGCTTCTAAGCAAGAATTAAGCATCATTTTGACATTTTGGCATGAATCTAACTCTAACTAAAAAAGGAAAATTAAAACAAAGAGAAAAGAAAAGAAAAGAAAAGAAAAGAAAAGAAAAAGATGAAATTAATTCATTGAAATGATCATACCAGTAGTGAAAAGTAGTATAAAATCAACACTTGATGAAAATGGGATGAGATTGAAAGCCATAAAAAGTGCATAATGCTTTAGGCGTGTTTGAGAAGTCAAAGTTCGTAAAGTGTGAACAGTCATAGAAAGTTGTATTTATACTCTGACCCCCATTGACCCACCGACTTACCTAAGTGAAGCCATGAAATTTTGGCGTGGTCCGCACTCTTCATCTTTTTTGTAGCTCAACATCAGATTCATGGGTGCGGTCCGCGAAAAATTGGCTTCGGACGCGCAATTTGTGCAGTCTGCGAAATTTTAACCGCGGCCGCGAACTCTTAAGGAATTTTGACAGGTTAAACTTCAGAGATTTTTCATTTTCCCCATTCCAGCTGCGACCGCGCACAAAATTATGTGGCCGCGAAGTGCTTGTGCGGTCCGCATAATTTCTGACGCTGTCTGTGAAATTTCACCACTTAGCCAAATTTTTTCCTTGTCAATTTCCTACACTGCACAACCAATTCCTACATACACTTCTTGACCAGTTAGTCTAAAACAATGCCTAATCTAAGAAGAAAATTAAAAGAAAGAAAAACACATGGGTTGCCTCCCAAGAAGCGCCTGATTGAACGTCGTGGCACGACGCATGTTACCATCATTCATTTGAAATGGATCAATGCCACAACATGGCTATCATGAATCTTGCCAAGGTAGTGCTTCACCCGGTGCCCATTGACTCTAAATATCTCACCATTCTTGTTTTTCAAATCTAGAGCACCAAAAGGTGTCACATGTACCACTTCAAAAGGACCACTCCACTTTGACTTGAGCTTTTCCGAAAACATCTGTAATCGAGAGTTGAATAGAAGAACAAGGTCACCTTCTTTGAATTCTTTGTTCCAGATATACTTATTATGTAGATATTTCATCTTGTCCTTATACAAGGACGAACTGGAGTAAGCATGGAACCGGAACTCATCTACTTCATTCAATTGCTCCGCCCGAAGATTGGCAGCTACATCCTACTCAAGGTTCAATTTCTTCAATGCCCATATGGCCTTGTGCTCTAATTATACTAGAAGGTGGCATGCTTTCCCAAACATCAACTGGTATGGAGACATACCAATTGGAGTCTTGTAAGCTGTTCTATAGGGCCATAAAGCATCGTCAAGTTTCCTTGACCAATCTGTCTGGTTTGCATTGACATTATTGGATAGAATATTCTTGATCTCCCTGTTGGAGACCTCAACATGTCCACTTGCCTGGGGGTGATAGGGGGTTGACACCTTATGAGTGACATCATACTTGGAGAGTTAAGTGTTACAGGCTTTATTGCAAAAATGAGAACCCCCATCACTAATGATAGCCCTTGGGGTGCCGAACCTTGTGAATATGTTTTTCTTCAAGAAAGCCACCACACTCCGTGCCTCATTGTTGGGAAAAGACACAGCTTCATCCCATTGAGAAACGTAATCCACAACAACAAGAATATAAGTGTTCCCACATGACACAAATGGATCCATAAAGTCGGTGCCCCACACATCGAAAATATCAATCTCGAGGATGGTGGTGAGAGGCATCTCATTCTTTTTGGAGATCCCACCGGCCCTTTGGCAATCATCAAAATGCCTAATGAGCTCGCTAGCATTTTTGTACAAGGTAGGCCAATAGAATCCACAACTTAGGACCTTTGTAGCAGTTCTCACCCCGCCATGGTGACCACCATAGGGAGAGGAATGTCAAGCTTCAAGAATACCCAATTGCTCTTCCTTTGGAACACATCTCCGGATAACACCATCAATGCAAAATTTGAAAAGATATGGCTCGTCCCAATAGTAATCCAAGCAGTCCCGTTTGAGCTTATTCCTTTGGCTTGAAGAGAACTCATTCGGGACAATGTCGGTCACAAGAAAGTTGGCCACATTGGCAAACCAAGGCATACCGGTTAAAGACACGGAGAGGAGTTGTTCATCCAGAAATGAATCATTGATCTCAAGACAATCATGGGGCCTCCCCTCCTCTTCTAATCGGGACAAATGGTCTGCCACTTGATTATCACTCCCCTTGCGGTCAATAGTTTCAAGATCAAATTCTTGTAGAAGAAGTACCCACCGCATCAACCTAACCTTAGAGTCCTCTTTACTCATCAAATAACTAAGTGCCGCGTGATCGATGTGTAAAATCACTTTGGTACCCATGAGGTACGGGCGAAACTTTTCCATGGGAAAGAAAATGGATAAGAGTTCTTTCTCGGTCACCATATAGTTGACTTGGGCATCGTTCATGGTCTTACTTGCATAGTAGACCAGATGGAATATCTTGTTGATTCTTTGCTCCAATACTGCTCCTACTGCTACGTTGCTAGCATCACACATGAGCTCAAATGGTAAGCTACAATTGGGTGCGATAATGATGGGAGTGGTAGTGAACCTATACTTGAGTAGCTAAAATTCCTTCATGAAATCATCATTGAACACAAATTTGGCATCTTTTTCCAACAACTTGCACAAGGGGTTCACCACTTTTGAGAAATCCTTAATGAATCGACGGTAAAATCTCGCGTGACCTAGAAATATCCTCACTACTTTGATGGAAGTAGGAGGAGAGAGTTTTGATATCACTTCAATTTTTGCTTTATCCACTTCAATACTATTCTTAGATATCTTATCGCCGAGGACAATTCCCTCCTAGACCATAAAGTGGCACTTCTCCCAATTAAGCACTAAGTTGGTCTCTTCACAACGTGCCATAACCTTATCAAGATTATCCAAATATTCTTCAAAGGAATCCCCCACAACAAAGAAATCATCCATGAAAACCTCGAGGAAGTCCTCCACCATATCCGTGAATATTGCCATCATACACCGCTGAAAAGTAGCCGGTGCATTACATAAACCAAACTGCATCCTCGAGAATGCAAATGTGCCATATGGACAAGTGAAGGTGGTCTTCTCTTGGTCTTCAGGTGCAATAATAATCTGGTTATATCCGTAATTCCCATCCAAAAAGCAATAATAAGCACGTTCGGCAAGCCTATCCAACATTTGATCAAGAAATGGCAATGGAAAATGGTCTTTCCGAGTCACTTTGTTGAGCTTCCTATAATCCATGCATACACTCCAACTGGTGACACTTCTTGTGGGGATCAATTAATTTTTATCATTTGTGATCACCGTCATGCCCTTTGGGACACATTGTACTGGTGAAGTCCATGAAATATCCGAAATGGGGTAGACAACGCCTGCATCTAGCCACTTGATGATCTCTTTCTTAACTACCTCTAGCATGGCCTCATTCAAACTTCTTTGATGTTCCACGGAGGTTTTGGCATCCTCCTCCAATATGATTTTGTGCATGAAAAAGGTAGGGCTTATACCCTGAATATCCGCCAATGTCCAACCTATTGCCTTCTTCCTCTTTTGGAGCACGCAAGGGTGGAATCTACCTGCATGAGGAAGGAATAACAGGTAATGTGTAACAATGGCTTAAGAACTCATACCTGAG
Source organism: Nicotiana knightiana (assembly GCA_005239525.1). Lineage (NCBI taxonomy): Eukaryota > Viridiplantae > Streptophyta > Magnoliopsida > Solanales > Solanaceae > Nicotiana > Nicotiana knightiana. The sequence goes on along the minus strand of ML379259.1, from coordinate 74,033 downwards.
GTGTGAAGGCAAGGGCTTCAACTCCAATGTGGGAGGCTCCTTGATTGAGGGCTTTGTTGGTGGAGTCTTCCGGTTCTCAAGGTCCAAGGAAAGTTTTCGGGGCCCATATGTATAGAATCCCATTCCTTGCAAGGAATTGACACATTCTACCAAGACTTCCTTCTCATCCTCATCTTGATTCAACAACACAGCTTCCAAAGGGTGTTCAACATTAATCATAGAACTTATGTCATCAACAATTACTTTAGTCACAAGATCCACAATCGATCACACTTCGTTGCTATTAGGCTGCCTCATTGACTTGCACACATAGAACACAACTTTTTCATCACCCACCTAGAAGGTGAGCTCCCCAGCTTCCACATCAACTAAGGCCTTCCCTGTAGGAAAGGTCTCCCCAATATGATTAACACCTCATAGTAAACCTCACAGTCAAGTATCACAAAATCTGTGGGAAGTATGAACTTGTCGACCTGAACTAGCACATCATCAATTATCCCCAATGGCCTCTTCATTGTCTGTTCTACTATTTACAACCTCATGGATGTGGGTATTGTTTTCCCAATCCCCAATGTCTTGAACACAAAATATGGCATCAATTTAATGCTCTCTCCCAAATCACATAAGGCTTTGGCGAAATCAGCACTACAAATAGTGCATGGGATTGCAAAGGCACCAGGGTATTCTAGCTTTGGAGCCATGGAGTGCACAATGAAATTCACTTAATGTGTCATTTTGATCGTTTCACAGTTCGTTGATCTCTTCTTTGATACCAAGTCCTTCATGAACTTGGCATATCCCGGCATTTGTTCTAGGGCTTCAACCAATGACACATTTATGGACAAACTTTTCATCATATCAATGAATTTCTTGAATTGGTTTTCGTTGTTTTTCTTTGCAAGCCTTTGAGGATATGGTGGAGGAGGCCTTGGAAAAGTAGCCTTGGCTTTGGGCACTACTAGATCCGATATGTTTATCACATGTTCCCTAGACGGGTTCACATCATCTTGTGTCTCCTCCACATTTGCATCAATGTCTATCCTCACTTCATAATTTTCTTACACATCATTACTTGGATCGACATCATCTTGCACCAATGCATCATCATCAATCACATTCTTACTTGAGTTTGAGGTACTAGCAACTCCACCTCCCCCACTTCTTGTAGTCACCGCCATAGCATGCCCCATATTATTCCCGCCCTTCGGGTTCACCACCGTATCACTTGATAGTTCCCCCTTGGGGTGAGTATTTAAGGCTTGATACATTTGACCCATTTGAACTTCCAAGTTGCGGATAGAAGTGTTGTGGGAGGCTATTTAGGCATCGGAGTCGGCGATTCTTTCCATCATTTGTTTGAACATATTTTCTATCCGTCCCATCTCATTATTGGAAGAACTAGGACCTTGTGATGGATATAGAGGCGGGTTGTTGGGTTGTTTATACATCGGGGGCCTTTGATAACCCGACCCCCGGTTTCCTTGATTATTGTTGTTCCAACCCCCTTGATTTCCATTGCCTCCCCAATTACTATTATTCTTGCCACCCCAATTGCCTTGATTATTTCCTCCCCAATTGTTTTGATTTCCTTGATTACCCTAATTTTGATTGTTGTTCCCCCAATTGCTCTGATTGTTGTTGTTGCCACTATTCCAATTCCTTTGTTGACCTTGGTTGCTCTAATTTTGACTGTTTCTATGTCTCCACTATTGTTGATTTGGAGCATTGCTCCGTTGACCTTTGTAATTATTGGCATATAGAACTTCTTCACTTTGATCATCATATGAATCATCTTGATTGTACCCACTACCTCTTTTCTCAAATTGATCCGGATTGTTTTGAACTTGTTGACCTTGTTGTCTTCTCTTGTTGACCATCATGTTTACTCCTTCCATGGCATTTACTTGTTTTAGCCCCTGAACCTGCTGAAGCTGAGCCTTGGCCAACTGATTCATGTTGGTTGTCAACTCTGCTATGGCTTGTCCATGATCATGAAGTTCCTTGTGAAGGTGGATAACATTAGGGCCACCCTGCGGAATGTTGGCTCTTCTTTGCTAAGCTGAAGAGGTATCCGTCATATCATCTAATATTTCACATGCTTCTGAGTATGGCGTGTTCATGAAGTTACCCCCTGCTAGTTGATTTAGCACACACTGGTTAGTTGTGTCGATCCCCCTATAAAAGGTTTGTTGGATCATTGCCTCGGTCATATCGTTGTTGGGGAATTCTTTGACCATTGTGCAGTACCATTCCCAAATCTCATGTAACGGTTTATTTGGCTCTTGTTTAAAAGCTAGGATATCATCTCTCAATATTTCCATATTTTCTGGAGAAAAGAACTTTGCTATGAACTTCTCGACCAACTCATCCCAACTGTGTATGGAATGGTTGGGTAACCTTTCAAGCCAATCTAGAGCCTTCCTTCTTAGAGAAAATGGGAAAAACATTAACCTCAATGCGTCCTCAGATACATTCGTCTGCTTGCTCCCCCAGCACGTGTCAACAAAACCTTTGAGATGCTTATAGGCATTCTGATATGGAGCTCCAGTGAAGACAACCCTATGTTATAACAGTTTAAGCATGACATTGGTTATCTGAAAGTTGCGCGCCCTAATCCGGGGCGGGACTATTTCTCTTTTGTAGCCTTCATTGGGAAACACTCGGGGTGCTGCCCTTGGTGGGGGTGGGGGAGGGGGAGGGTTTGGCATATTATCGTGAGGCGGTCGACCTATCCTTTGTACTTGAGGCTCAAGATGAACCTCATCACTTGTTCTTCATCTCCCTCCTCCCCCTAAGGAATGTTTCCGAGGGCCTCGTTGTTAAGAGCCATTTGGTGCCTAAAAGAAATTGACACACAAAAATTAGAAAAATGGAAGGAAAGAAAAATAAAACACACAAATACTTAGATATATAGCTAAGACCGTCTAACTCGCCGGTAACGGCGCCAAAAATTGATCGGATGACGCCTACACTACTGTTGAGTAGTGAGGGTGGTCGATGAAATTTTAACCCAACTAGGTAGGGATCGAATCCACAAGGAGTGAATTGTTTGGAATTATGTTTATATCTAAGATAGATGCGGGTTTTGAGTCTAATTACACTTCCACATGGTGGGGTTTGATTCTACTTCTAACTTTACTCTATTTTATGCAATAATTGAAACTAAGGACTATATTTTTGTTGTTGGTTTTCAAGTGTTTAAAGAGACTAGGGTAGTGACTTCTACCTAGGTGACATGTAGCAAAGTTCTAGGGCAAGCTTGATTAGTGGGGATTGTAATATAGCTATCACACCCAGGTACTCACTCTATATCTCTCAGTAGTTTGAGTGATTTTTCTCAATTTGGCTTTCTCAAGTCTAAATGGGTATTCATGCATTGCAAGTGATATTATCTCAAGTGGGGTATTACTATATCTAGGTTTAACCCTTTAATTGGGGCTATCAATTTCTTGAGTTCACTCCAATTCCTTGTTAGTCTAGTTTTCCTAGACTTAGTCCCTCTTTCTCAAGTAGAGACTAAGTCATAAAGGCATGAATCAATATTTGCAACAATTAATTTCTATAGTTCTAGCAAGAACTAGGCTAAATATCACTAACCCATACACATTCAAGCCCTAAAATTAAATACCCATTAAATACCCACACTAGGGTTGGGTCACAACCCAAACTATGGGCTTAGATACTCATGAAAATAATAAGAATTAAAGATAAAATGAAGTTAAAATCCATAATATGAAATTAAGTAATGAAAATCTAATGTTAAGAAGTGAATCTAGTGCAAAATTTCCCAAAACAGAAAACCCAGTCATCTCACGTGCTCATACAATATATAACATAAACTAAAAATGATAAAAAGTTCTATCTATACTAAGCTGAAAATATCTGACAAAAATTCCCCTGCGGAGGATGTGCGGCCACATTATTTTGAGCGCGACCGCACTCTTTATTTTGTGGACGCAAAATACTGATCGTGGTCCGCATTCTTCAATTTTGGATCTGGGTTGAACTGAGTTTTGCGGACGGCATAATTTCAATCGCGGCCGCGCTCCATATTATGCGGCCGCAAAAAAGTGATGCGGTCCGCACTTTCTTGAGTTTGGATTGAAATCGACTCCCTGATTCTTTTTTTTGCAGACCGCATAATTTGGATCGCGGCAACACAATTGACTTTTGCGGCCGCACAATTCTGGCGCGGACCATATTTCTCTCTTTTGCTCAATTTGTAAGCTCTCTGAACCTTAGTCTCGCGGTCCGTGTAATTCCAATCGCGGCCGCACAGGTACTTTCGTGACCCTACATTTCTGGTGCGGTTCGCGCTCATCAGTTAGCCCAAAAATCAACCTCTCTGAATCTCTCTTTCACGGACTGCACAATTATATCCGCAGATTATAGCTTTCGCAGCTGCACAATATTTGTGCGGTCTGCGCTTCAAAACTCTTTTCCCAACCTTGGTTTTTGTTCAACTTTTGACTCCTTTGTGAGTTGATTATGGTTTCTTTGGCTCATTTTGAATAATTCCTGCAAGCAAGCATATTTCATTAGTTTCCGGGAATACCTTCAAGAATTTTTGTCCTAAAACACAAGTAAAACAGAGCAAATAATAGGTTAAAATCCCTACTTATCACTTGTCCTCAAGCAATTAAGGCAATTCCCACCTCCATTAGAAAAAGGGATATTTCAGCTGGCCTAAGTTGAGTCAAAGAGAAATCAATTGGGACCAACAATTACCCACACGCTTATGAATCATTAACAAGCCTATGATTTGAATGTTGAAGCACAAATGGATCTAATGTGACACTTGAGCATCAAGGGTTGACTTTGCTCATCAAGGAAGCTCTCACTTTCATGCAAGTCGTTGTGGATCCCAAACTCCTCCTGCTATTTTCTTCGGAAGCTCATCTCACTCACGAATGAAGAATTCAAAATAATGACTCGAGGAAGACTCGCGTATCACGCTCAAAAGAATGCCACTCTAAGTACCTTATTCTTGCCCCTCATGCAGATCACCACTAATGTAAGCTTTCTCGGCTTGAAATCACGTAGGGCTTTTTCGGTATGTAATGAAGGCTTTTGGATTAAGGAGGGTAATATCAGATTGAAAGTGGTTCAACTTTCCTTTAGCACTTCATATTCTCTTGTTGGCTCATGCTTTTCCTACTCTTTGAGTAATTTTATTTTAGGGGGATTAGAGAGACTTGACATCACTCTTTCTTTGTCATGGTATTCACAATCTCCTTATTTGCTTTCTCCATGCTTTGCACATTTTCTTTCTTTTGCATCTTTTCAACCCTTTCACATTATTCGCTTTCTTTTTGTGTGATTTTCTTTGTTCTTCCTTTCTTTTTTCTTTTCCTTTTCCTCTTCTTCATTTCTTTTGTCTTGTTGTGCCTTGAAACCATCTTTAAACTCCTCGTCTCTCCCCCAAACTCATTTTTTTTCCATTTGAATCACATGAGTGCTAAAGGAAAGTCGGGTGCCAAGAGAGAATCACTATAAAATGGTTAAAGGCTTGTAATGTGGTTATTGAATAGAAAGGATTTAGGCTCAAAAGGGTTTACTAAGGATGATATCATTAGTGGGCCATGAAAGGTTTCAAAACGGGCCAAGGAGGGCCTACAATCACTTCTCAAGCCAAGCTAACTTAGAATTTCGCCTAGAAATACATTCGGGGCAATTTATAGGCCATTCACATGGGAACTTGGACTTGTAACAAAATACCTCACCTCTCACACAACCGGAATTTTAAAGAGAATGGAGTCGAGGTCCCACAACAACCATATTCAAGATTGGAAATCGCTAATGGTTCAACTAAACCACCCGATTATTGCCTAAGTCAACACAAGATTCACAAGGTCACTAACTAGGGCTATTTCTTTACAAAAACTTGTTTTTAACCATAAGCGCATAGTTAAGTGTGTTGGTACCAAGTGAAACATGCTTGAAACCTTTTTATTAATTACTACTATTTTTGTCTAAACAAGAAAAGAAAACGGACTCAATCCCTTAAGAAGGTTGTCACGTGATCCATCGTTTGAAAGAGCTACTAGGTTCACACAAAATCCACCTTTGGAAAGAACCGTGGTATTAAGAAACCAAAGGCTTATTGATCACTCAGACATATCCACAAGAAACTACTAAATTAAATAAGAAGTTATACTACTAAGAAAGAAAAATTAAAGAAGCTACGAAATAAACTACAGAAAGTAAGAAAAAATAATATACAAATTGAAGTAAAATGAATATATACATAAGGGAAACTAAATATATACATCAAACGAAAGGGAAGAATATATACATACCAAAGAGAAAATAAAGATAAAAGAAAAATAGTATAAGAGTTATTACATACCAATATCAATGTCAATCAATCATAATAGACCACCCCCGAATGAAAATAAGCATTATCCCTAATGCTTAACAAAAGTAAGATCAGGGAAGGGTAGAGAGTTAAGAGAACTCCCTATGTGGTCTCAGTTTGCATGGAAGCCCCAGCACCCTCGGTCTCCTCTAGCTGTATCTCATCATTACCTGGCTGAGGGACAACATGGTTTTTGAGTATCTGGATCATCTCCTCAGCGGTGTGGGCAGTAGCATCCGGCTCCTCACACTGGCCGGCTGCTGCCTCTGATGTCTTGGGTACTGCTGGTGCTGCCTGTGCTGTTGGGAGTGTTGTCTCCATAAGTAGGTCCAATGGTAGATCTCCGGAAGATGCAATCTTGGAAACCTCTTTTCTCAACCTCTCTACTAAGTTCTTTGACTCCTGAGACTTCCGCGTCTTCTTTGTTTGCTTTCCCAACTCCTCAATGACCTCCCCATGTGCCACCAGTGTCTCCATAATGGTCTTGTGGTTGTCCAGAATCTTCTTCAAATTTTCCTCCACTGATGGAGGTACCTATGGTGCTGCTAGGGCAGAGGACTGTGCTGCAACAACACTGGATATGTCATACAGTTTTGAAGTAGCTATCTGCATCTAGTTGTTGAGACTCGCCAATATCTGGGAGACCCGCATCGTCTGTGGATAAGTGGATGAAGATGGTACTGATAATGGAGCTGATGGTATAGATGAAGAAGGTGGTGGCATGGCTGCTGTATAAGGCATGGCATATGTGGAAGGTTCAGCAGCTAAATCAGTAATTACTACCCTCGGCTTCTCAGACTGGCCAGGGGAGGTAGTTGCCTTACCCTTGAACTTCGGGTTGTCAGCATCCTGTAGGTGGTACTATGAGAAAGGCTTCTTGACCTTTACTTTTGTGTCATGCTGCCTCAGTTCTACCTTCTGATCATTGAAATACTCTGTGAGAAAGTACAGGTATGAATATGACCTCTCATCCTTCTAGACAGCTAATGTTATGTTGGTGGACATGATGACACTCACATTTATCGGATACCCAGCCATAATCAAAGCCACCAGGACTGCTCGGGGAAAGGGAAAGTTGTTCTCATTTAAGCACGGATCAATGTGGCTGCATATGAACGTCTGCCACCCTTTGGCTTCAAAATTTATGGTGGCCCGAATTATGGGGACCCCTGCTGTGAGCCATAGAGGTAGTGGTCCTCGAGCTGCCAAAATTTTTTCTTACCACGACTGAGCTGCATCACCCAAAGCTAGCTTGTCAAAGTATTGGACTTCCTCCATTTATTTAAATCCCACATATTTGTTCAAAGCACAAGAGTCAAATCGTATTTTCAGATTCCTCACCTTTGTTGTCTTGGTACCCTTCTTTATGTGAGCCACATTGGCATAAAATTCTTTAACAAAGTGCTCATTTGCGTCGAGGACACTTTGGGTTAACCATTTCGATCCCTTTCTCTCCCGGAACTGTCTGAAGACATTTGGATTGTGGACATCCAAGTCCTTCATCAAAAAATGTTGCTCAAGTGTGAGCAATCTCTGGGGCCACCATTCTCTGAACCTGTTGAAGGAAGTCAAGCTGACAAATCTGTCTTTCCACATCTCTCTTCTCCTTGACCTCTCAAGGCCACCCACTCGAGTGTCACCTCCTCTCCCATCATCCGGGATATCATCATCATCATCATCTACATTGATTGGTGTGGGAGGATAAGGTGAAGAGGAGGGCTCGGAACCCTGACTTTCTGCATCAGAATCAGTAGAAGAATTGTCTGTAGGCTCATCGACAATTGATAATGCCAAGTGGGTTGTGGTGGATGGGACTGGGATTTAGGTTGGACCTCCATAAAGTGACCCTCTGAGGCTTCCCTAGACGGGACATATTCACTGGTGTCAGAGGATTCAGGAACTCTGTTGGCAGTTGCTTTGTTGCTTATGGCCTTGGCCCCTGGAGGGATCACCCCTCCCTTTTGATGAATCATCTCTAGCACGGGATCTAACCATTGTCTGTAACACATAGAAATAGGAATTAGTTAGAATTAAAGCTCATAGTGTATACAGATGCATGCAGGAAAGTTGCAGTAAAGAAGCCTCAGAAGAGGCAGTGCAGACCGCACAAAAGCGAGTGCGACTGCAGACAGTTGAGTGCGGACCGCACAATTTCATAGTGCGGCTGCACAACTAAAAGTGCGGACTGCATAATGTTGAGTGCGGCCGTAGAGCCCCATGTTCAGACTACTGGGTTCTCTGATCATTCAGCAGTGCATAATTGTGGGTGCGGTCCACACAATTCAAACACTAATTTTTACCCTAACTCTCACATCTGCGGACTGCACAAAATTGTGTGCGCCCGCACAATTTAAAATGACGGGTACTGCTTTTCATTTCATGCAATTTTCTCATAGATTAGACAAGATTTTGGAAATTAAACATGATTATCTATTTACCCAGGCCCCAATTAACATATTAGATACTACCAGATGATTCTAAGCAAAAATGACTAACTATTGACATTTTTAGGCATGAAAATAACCCTAGACAAAAAGAACAAAACTAAGAAAATATGAAAAATCTAAAGATGTAATGAACTTACCAATAATGAGGGATGCATGTGAGAATCTACACAGATGAAATGCTTGAAGTTTGAGAATCAATGGAATTTGCATTGTGCTTGCTTAGGGTTTCAGAGTTTAGAGAGTGAAAAAGTGTGAATAGTACATGGAGGTCCTATTTATAGGTTGATCAGTCGGTGCAAAACTTACCTGAGTGCAGTTGCACAATTTTGAGTATGGTCCACACACTCTACCTGTACTTTTAAAGAAGTGTTGAGGTCCGCACAAAAGTGAGTGTGGCAGCAGAGTTTTTGCAGATCGCACAATTTTGTGTGTGACCGCAATTTGTTAACAAAATTTGACAGGCCAAACTTCTGAGATTATGCACTTTTGGTCTTCCAGTTGTGCGACCGCACATAGAATTGTGCGTCCGTAGAGTGATTGTGCGGTCTGCATAATTCTGGTGCGGTCTACATTTGTGGCACTTAGCCAATTTTTCTTGCACAGTCCCTGGAATGCACACCCATTCCTGCATACACTTCAAAAATAGTTAGCACAAAACAAAGCCTATCTAATATCAAGAAGAAAACCAAGAAAAATAAAAAGACACATGGGTTGCCTCCCAAGAAGTGCCTGATTTAACGTCGTGACACGATGCAGATTACCAATTATTTGAAATGAAGAATTTCCAAAATGTGGCCATCATCAACCTTGCCAAGATAATGTTTAACCCGGTGCCCATTGACTCTAAACACCTCATCGTTCTAAGTTTTCAAATCTAGAGCACCAACGGGTGTCACATGCACAACTTCAAATGGGCTCCACTAGGATTTTAATTTTTCCGGAAACATCCACAACCAATAATTGAACAATAGCACAATATCACCTTCTTGAATTATTTATTTCGGATATACTTGTCATGAAGGTATTTCATCTTGTCCTTATTCAAGGATGAACTTTAATATGCATGGAACCGGAACTCATCAAGCTCATTCAATTGTCCACCCTTAAATTGGCGGTGACATCCCAATCAAGATTAAGCTTCTTCAATGCCCACATGGCCTTATGCTCAAGTTCCCCTGGAAGATGACACGCCTTCCCAAATACCAATCGATATGGAGACATCCCAATCGGTGTTCTGTAGGCCGTCCTATAAGCCCAAAGAGAATCATCAAGTTTCTTCAACCAATCTGTCCGGTTGGCATTCACAGTCTTTGCTAAAATACTCTTGATCTCCCGATTGGAGACTTCAACTTGTCCATTTGCTTGAGGATGATAGGGGGTAGACACTTTGTGAGTGACACCATACTTGGAGAGTAAAGTATCAAAAGCTTTTTGCAAAAGTGTGATCCCCCATCACTAATAATGGCCCTTGGTCTACCAAACCTTGTGAATATGGTCTTCTTCAAAAATGCTACCACACTCCAAGCTTCATTGTTGGGAAAAGCCACGGCTTTAACCCACTTCAACACGTAATCCACAACTACCAATATATATGTATTCCTACAAGAGCTCACGAACGGATCCATGAAATCAATGCCCCACACATAAAAAATGTCAATCTCCAAGATGGTGGTGAGGGGCATCTCATTTTTCTTGGAAATCCCACCAGCCCTTTGACATTCATCACAATGCTTGACGAGATCGCTAGCGTCGTTGTAAAGAGTAGGCCAATAGAATCCGAAACTTAACACCTTTGTAGCCATCCTTGCTCCACCATGGTGAACACCAAACGGTGAAGAGTGGCAAGTCTCAAGAATTCCCATTTGTTCTCCTCCAGTACACATCGTCGGATCACACCATCAGTGCAAATCCGGAAGAGATAGGGCTCATCCCAATAATAGTCAAGGCAATCCCGTTTGAGCTTCTTCCTTTGGTTTGAAGAGAACTCATTCGGTACAATGCCACTCACAAGATAATTGGCTAAGTCGAGGAACCATGGCATCCCGGTCATAGAAATGGATAGGAGTTTCTCATCGGGAACTAAATCATTTGTCTCAAGGCCATCATGTGGCCTCCCCTCCTCCTCCAACCGAGACAAGTGGTCCGCCACTTGGTTTTCGCTCCCCTTGCGGTCTTGAATCTCTAGATAAAACTCTTGTAAAAGAAGTACCCACCACATTAGTCTCGCTTTAAAATCTTTCTTGATCATCAAATATCGAAGCGCCGCATGATCGGTGTGAACAATTGCCTTTGTACCCATCAAGTACGGGCGAAACTTCTCCATCCCAAACACAATAGCAAGGAGCTCTTTTTGGGTCACTTTGTAGTTGACTTGGGCTTCATTTATGGTCTTACTAGCATAGTAGACCGGATTGAAGATCTTATTTATACGTTGCCCCAATACCGTTCCAACTACCACATCGCTTGCATCACACATGAGCTCAAAAGGTAAGCTCCAATTCGGTGTGGTGATAATAGGAGTAGTAGTCAACTTATACTTGAGCAATTCGAATGCCTTCATAAGATCTTCATTGAATTAGAACTTGGCATCCTTCTCCAAAAGTTTACACATGGGGTTTACCACCTTAGAAAAATTCTCGATGAATCAGTAATAGAACCCCGCATGACCCAAAAAGCTCCTCACACCCTTCACGGATGTAGGGGAGGGAGTTTGGAGATCACTTCAACATTGGCTTTATCCACCTCAATACCATGCTTTGATTTTTTGTGACCGAGGACTATGCCTTCCTCGACCATGAAATGACATTTCTCCCAATTCAAAACCAAGTTAGCTTCCTCACATCTAGCCAATACCTTGTCCAAGAAATTTTCAAAAGAATGCCTCACCACGAAAAAATCATCCATGAAAACCTCAAGAAAGTCCTCCACCATATCGGTGAAGATAGCCATCATACACCATTGGAAAGTCGCCGGTGCATTGCATAACCCAAATGACATCCGCGAGAATGCGAAAGTACCATTAAGGACAAGTGAAAGTGGTCTTATCTTGGTCCTCAGGAGAAATAAGAATCTGATTGTAGCTGAAGTATCCATCAAGGAAATAATAAAAAGCACGTCCGGCCAACCTATCAAACATTTGGTCAAGAAATGGAAGCGGAAAATGATCTTTCCGAGTGACTTTGTTCAGCTTCCTATAATCCATGCACACTCTACACCCGGTGACAGTTCCTGTGGGGATAAATTCATTTTTGTCATTTGTTATCACAGTCATGCCCCCTTTCTTTGGGAGACATTGCACCAGAGAGGTCCACGAGCTATCGAAAATGGGGTAAACAACCCCGACATCCAACCATTTGATGATCTCTTTCTTCACCACCTCTTGCATTGCTGCATTCAATCTTCTTTGATGTTCCATGGATGGTTTGGCATCCTCCTCCAAAATAATCTTGTGCATGCAAAAGGCGGGGATTATACCCCGAATATCCACCAATGTCCAACCTATAACTTTCTTCCTCTTTTGGAGCACCGCCAAAGTAGAATCTACCTGCACGTTAGTCAAGCAAGAGGACAGAATAATAGGTAAAGTGGAAAAAGGGCGAAGAAACTCATACCTGAGATGTGAAGGCAAAGGCTTTAACTCCAAAGTGGGAGGCTCCTCGATTGAGGGCTTTGTTGGAGGAGTCTTTCGGTTCTCAAGATTTAAGGACAATTTTCGGGGTTCATAAGTATATGACCCCATTCCTTGCAAAGAATTGACACATTCCACAAAGCCTTCCTTCTCATCGTTATCATGATTGAGCAACACATCTTCCAAGGTATCCTCAACATTCATCACAACACTAGTATCATCAAATATTACTTTGGTCACTAGATCCATAAATGAACAAACTTCGTTGCTATTTGGTTGCCTCATCAATTTTCCCACAAGGAAAACCACTTTTTCATCACCCACCCGGAAGGTGAGCTCACCGGCTTCCACATCAACTAGAGACTTACCCATAGCAAGGAAATGTCAACCCAAGATAATAGGAACCTCATAGTCAACCTCACAATCAAGGATCACAAAGTCCGCTGGAAAGATGAACTTATCAACTCGAATTAACACATCATCAATTATCTCCAATGGCCTCTTCATAGTCTGATCCACCATTTGTAGCCTCATCGATGTGGGTCTTGGTTGCCTAATTCCCAAAGTTTTGAACACATAGTAGGGCATCAAGTTGATGCTTTCCCCCAAATCACATATAGCTTTGGCAAAATCGGCTCTCCCAATAGTGCACAAGATTGTGAAGGCGCCGGGATCTTCAAGTTTCGGAGCCATTGAGTGCACAATAGCACTCACTTGATGTGTTATTTTGATAATTTCACTATTAATGGATCTCTTCTTCATTACCAAATCCTTCATGAACTTTGCATATCCTGACATTTGTTCTAAGGCTTCAACCAACGACACATTTATGGACAAACTCTTCATCATATCAATAAATTTCTTGAATTGGTTCTCACTGTTTTGCTTTGCCAGTCTTTGAGGGTATGTAGGATGAGGCCTTGGCATTGGCGCTTTGGCCTTTTTGATTACCGGTTCCGGTATGTCAATCACGTGCTAGGCGGGTTCACTTCTTCTTATGTCTCCTCCAAACTTTCATCAATGTCAATCCTTACCTCTTTATTAGCTTGAACCTCATTTTTTGGCATGTCATGTTCTTGAACCAACACATCATCATCCACAACTCTTCTTTGGTTTGAGGCACTTTCCTCCCTACCTTTTCCGCTCCGTGTGGTTATGGCCATTGCATGCTCCGTATTGTTCCCACCCTTCGGGTTCACCACAGTATCACTAGGTAGTGCCCCTTAGGACGAGTGCTTAAACCTTAAGATATTTGACCAAGTTAAACCTCCAAATTGCGGATATAAGTGTTGTGGGAGGCTAATTAAGCATCAAAGTCGGCATTTTTCTACATCATTTGCTTGAACATATTTTTAATTCATCCCATTTCATTAACAGAAGAACTAGGACCTTGTGACAGATATGGAGGCGAGTTGCTTGGTTGTTGATACATCAGGGGCCTTTGAAAGCCCAACTCTCGATTCCCTTGATTATTATTGTTCCAACTCCCTTGATTGTTATTTTCTCCCCAATTGCTTTGATTATTGCCTCCCCAATTGCCTTGGTTTCCTTGATGATTCCAATTGCCTTGATTATTGTTATTTCCCCAATTGCCTTGATTGTTATTGTTTCCACTCCAATTGCCTTGGTGGCTTTGGTTGTTCCACTTTCCTTAACTTCCTTGTGATCTCCATTGTTGTTGATTTTGAGCATTGTTTCTTTGACCTTGATAATCGTTAACATATTGCACTTCTTCTTCTTGCTCATTATATGAATCACCTTGGTCATACCGACTATCATCTTGCTCAAATTGTTCCGGACGGTTTCTTACTTGTTGACCTCTTTGCCGTCTCTTGTTCATTATTATATTCACACCTTCCATAACATTCACTTGTTTCGGACCTTGAACTTGTTGAAGCTGAGCCTTGGCAAATTGGTTCATTGTGGTTGTCAAATCGGCAATAGCTTACCCATGATCATGTAGCTCCTTGTGTAGGTAAATGACATTTGGGTCAACTTGAGGAACATTGGCCCTACTTTGCCACGCTGACGAAGTATCCACCATGTCATCCAAAATTTCACAAGCTTCGGCATAAGGCGTGTTCATGAAGTTCCCGCCGGCCAGTTTATTTGTTGTGTTGATCCCCCTGTAAAAGGCTTGTTGGATCATGGCCTTAATCATATCATTATTCGGGCACTCTTTAACCATGGTACAATATCTTTCCCAAATCTCGTGCAATGTCTCATTGGGCTCTTGCTTGAACGCTAGAATTTCATCCCGTAGTGTAGCCATGTGCCTCGGAGAGAAGAATTTGGCAATGAAATTTTCGGCCAACTCATCCCAAGTATGATGGAATGATCGAGTAATCTCTCTAACCAGTCCAATGCCTTTTCCTGTAGAGAAAAGGTAAATAGCCTCAAACACAGTGCATCCTCGGAAACATTTGTTTCCTTGCTCCCCCGACAAGTATCGACAAACTCTTTGAGATGCTAGTAAGCATTTTGGCTTGGATCTCTGGTGAAGAAATCCCGTTGTTCAAGTAGTGTAAGCATCACGTTGGTGATTTGGAAGTTTCCCGCCCTAATACGAGGAAGGACTATATAACTAGCATAACCATCATTCGGCAACACCTGGTGCGCTGCCGGGTGTTGGAAGTTGCCCGCCCTAATTAGGCACGAATTAATGTTTGCAACCATTAATTCTTGAATTCAATCAATAACTAGGCTAAATATCACTAACTCAATCACAAACAAGCCCCAAATCAAACACCCACACTAGGTTTGGGTCAACACCCTAGCTAGAAATTTAGTTACTCATGAAAAATACAGAAACTAAAGAAGAAATTAAGATAGAATCCATAATAGATGATTATAGAAAGAAAATCTAATGTTTGGAAGTTAATATAGTACAAAATTACTCAAAGCAGTAAAGAAAACGGCTTAGGTTCTCTCCCAAAACAAAACTTAACCTAAAATGACAAAAAGTTCTATTTATACTATGCTAAAAATATCTGACAAAAATACCCCTGCAGAGGTTGTGCGGCCGCATAATTCTGAGTGCGGTCCGCACAATGAGACTTAGCTTGACAAGTTCCAGTTGCGCGGCCGCACAATTCTGGATTGCGGCTGCACTTCTTCAATTTCTGCGGACTGTACATTTATGAGTGCGGCCGCACTCTTGCTTCTGCAGCCGCACAATTATAGTGCGGTCCACACAATTATAGTGCGGTCCGCACTCCTTGGTCTTGGGATTTGGCTGTGTGAGACTTCTACGGACCGCATAAAAATGAGTGCGATCGTGCTCTTGATTATGCGGTCGCACAAAAATGGTGCGGTCCACAATTGTTCTTGGACTTAAAATCCCATCTCTCTGATCTTTCTCTTCTGCAGCCGCACAAGAATTGTGTGGTCCGCAATTTGCATTTCTTGTCAGAGGTCTTCTTCATGATCTGCGGCCGCACTCAATATTGTGCAGTCCACACAGTGCCCTTTTTAGCCTTGTTTCTGTCCTTATCCAAAATTACTCCTTCTTGAGTTGATTTTCATTTCTTTAGCTCATGTTGTATCATTCCTGCAAGCAACATTTCATTAGTGTTCGGGAATAACTTTAAGCATTTTTGAGCCAAAACACAAGTAAAAGAGAGCAAATAAGCGGTCAAAACCCCTAATCGACGATCACAGGACATTCTTCGTGATTGCAAAGAACAAACTCAGCAGCCTCCCAAAATACCCTATTTGTTCTTTAAACATCACATGCGAACACGATGAACACATGTACCTGCGCTACATGATCGCAACATGATCAATGCGAATGCAAAGAAGAATCTTCTGCCCTAACTTCTCAACTCATCACTACATGAACATGGGCTGACTCAAGAGAACACGAACAATATCCAGCTCCAAGCTACGCGATCGCGACCGTGATTAAGAAATTGCCCAGCTCCAGGTTTTTCTCTACGTGATCGTAAAGATTACTTCGTGATCGCTAAGACCAATCAAGGCACCAGACACCAGAACACATCATCAATCAAACATGAAGGAAAAATGCTGCGATTCCACACCAAAACACGCCTGAGCCTCTCGGGGCCACGTCCGAACATTCCAGTAAGTCCTAAAACATAATACAAACTTGCTCGAGCGATCAAAACATAAAAATAACATCAAAATTACGAATCACAACTTTCAAGTTTTATAAAATCAAAACTTCTAATTTTTCAAAAACTAACGAAAAACGTGCCTACGCACCTCAGAATAACTTCAAATTTTGCACACAAGTCCCAAATGACATAATGACGCTATTCCAATTCTCGAAACCTTAATCCAAATCAAATATCCTCCAAGTCAACTCTTGGTCAAACTTATACATATTCCAAAACCTTCAAATTTCCGACTTTCGTCAATTAGTGCCGTAACGTTCTGGAAATATCCAAATGAAAATCCAAGCACACACCCAAGTTCAAAATCACCATCTGGACCTAATGAAACCATCGAAACTCCGATAAGAGGTCAAATACTGAAACGTCAAATTTGGTCATCTCTTCCAACTCCAAAGCTTCAATCATGAAATTCATTCTTCCAAATCAATTCCGAATAACCTGAAAACCAAAATCGACGATTCACACAAGTCATAATATATTATATGATGCTGCTAAAGAGTCCAAATAGTTGAATGGAATGCATATTCTCAAAATGATCGGTCGGGTTATTATATTCTCCCCCACTTAAACATACGTTCATTTTCCCGAAGTCCTTCTAAAGCCATCAAAACCGCCGTGTAACCTTACCATGCACATACTGGGGATGATCCCACATCACCCTAATCTATATAGGCTCAAAAACACCACATAACTAAAGATCATTAATTAAACCTTAGCCCATAAACCTTGGAACCCAATTTCCAACATCCAGAATTCCTTACAAGACTCGAATCTTGCATCTACACACTGTATAAGTCTGAACAAGCTGTATCAATCCATAACCATAACCATAACCCAAGATGTAATCACATGATATACCACGCAACTCGCATACTCGTAGAAATAATCCCCAATCATAGTAGCTACTCAAAATAATCCCAATACCGGTAATAAACCTCATATTAAGTAAAACCTCGTTTGAAACCTTCACACACTGACCGATGATGAAAATAAACACGCAAAAACTCATAACCACTCATCATATCAACAAGTCATGGAGCTCCCCCTCCTTCGACAAGAACTATAGCCAATTTTTGAGTCGATTAGTGACACAATCCTTCATAATATACTAAAATAAAATATGATAGCATCCATTCTAGGTCCAACTAACTCATCTCATAAAATGCAGCCACGTTACTAACATTCCACATCGATACAACCTTAAGCCACAAATCGTGCAATCCATGCACCAATAGGTCAAAACTCAAATCTACTCAACGTGGAAAGCTGACTCAGACAAGAGAACCGTCCCGCAAGCTCAACAAGTACCACAACAATGCAATGCTAAGAACCCATCACACAGTAGGACCAATACACTGGAATCTAACAAAAAGGATGATATCGAACATAACTCCGCTACAATGTGTAACCCCATCTAACATCGGTCCTATGAAATACCTCAAGCCACAATGCTCAAAACCATCAACCACACAAAATTAGAAATCATGTACAAAAAGTGCATAATAATAACCATGAAGAAGTAAACAATAAAATGTACCACACTCGGAAAAGGCCATAACTATGGCGCAATCAACCATTCCGCACCCCAATAACCATATCGCTTGAATTTCTCTACAAGACCCAAATAGAATCGCACTAGGTGTGCATATAACCAACAAATCACAACTCGTCGTAGCATAGAAGAGTAACACATAAAACATATCAAAACATAAATCAGGTTAACTCTAACCGAATGATACACCTTTCAGCGATAACGGTACTGAGTCAACAAATCCAACCTGGTGTAGAATACACATCCCCCTCGGGCCTACCAATAGACCCCCAAATTAACTTCGATCATCCCCCAAATGGATAAATGGCCCTCCAAAAGTCTAAAATGATCTAACACTGACACATACTATCATCTGAATAGTTTTGGCCACATCTTCACAGTCTACAACCACGAAATAATCTGCTTCTGAGAACCCCCAGTTTCCAAATCCATAGAACATACGAATCACCATATCCCATCCCTACTCTAGCACTCGATTGTCTAACACCTCTCATGAAAGATCATTGTTACACCCCATGTTTTCATTGTGAAACTACGCCATAGGTAAATTGATATAAGCTCGGAAATGAGATATTACATGTTGCATTTTCGTACATTAAGGATTCGTCATAAGTTAATTGACGTAAGCTCGGGAATGAGATTATTTTTATGCTTATAAGTATTATTCTATTTCAAACAAGAGATAAGTAAATTCGTGAAGGTAAGAGGGTAAGCAAATCGAAGAATTGAGTTTTGTCAAAGTTTAAAATTTTGAGATAAAATGCGGTCCAAGCTATAGTACCTCGTATTTATGGACTAATACCATACAAGGTACCACATTACCATGATAGTAAAATGTATAAAGTGTGTTAAAAGTAAGTAGTTTTTTTAAGTTATTTGAGATAATTCCTAATTATGTGGATAATTGGTTAATTATTGATTTGAGTATGAAGCTAACAAATTAATTGTAAATTTATGGATAAATAATTAAGTGTGAATTTTGGATAATTACTAGGGGACAACATCCACGTGGGAGTGTGGAATTTGGCAGCAAATTGCCATCTCTTCATGACCTTAAGAAGGTGGTGGCAACATTTAAATAGATGTGTACCTTTATCTCATTGGTTGAAGAATATCAAGAAGGCAAAAATAGTATGGCATCTATTGATTTCCTTTCTTGTAGTAACGGATGCTAAGATTTAAAGTGGGATACTAAGGTTTAAAGTGGATTTAAAGTGGGATGCTAAGATTTTCTAAGTAACGGATGGAGCTCAAACAATTTATACGAATCTCATAATACTATAGCAGCGTGAAATCGCGATTCTAAGGGAGTATGGTATAATCTTTCTCAAGGATATCATACGAATTTTTTCCTACTTCGACTAGTCGTTACGTGTTTTATTAAAATTGACGTGTGTTAGAGGTATTTTCAAGAGAATTGGCTCAGGTATGTTAAGGATATCCCTTCTTTCTTTTTGGCATGATCCATATGATACAAACGAAACGAGCAAATGCACAACTTCCATAAATGACTCTATTCATAGAAATACTAGAGGTTCCTATGTTCTTGATTCCCCATATGTCTTATTATTCTATCATCTGTTCATGGGTCTTAGGAAATAAGTAAGTTGATAAAGTTTATTTCATGATATTAATCAGAGGCATCATGTCCTTATGACGTTCTGAGAGATTTTATTGACGTACTTCTTATGCATTGCATTCATTTATACATGTACATTGAACCATGACTAGATGACATTTTATATGCATATATATATATATATATATATATATGCATATAAAATGTCATCTAGTCATGGTTCAATGTACATGTATAAATGAATGCAATGCATAAGAAGTACGTCAATAAAATCTCTCAGAACGTCATAAGGACATGATGCCTCTGATTAATATCATGAAATAAACTTTATCAACTTACTTATTTCCTAAGACCCATGAACAGATGATAGAATAATAAGACATATGGGGAATCAAGAACATAGGAACCTCTAGTATTTCTATGAATAGAGTCATTTATGGAAGTTGTGCATTTGCTCGTTTCGTTTGTATCATATGGATCATGCCAAAAAGAAAGAAGGGATATCCTTAACATACCTGAGCCAATTCTCTTGAAAATACCTCTAACACACGTCAATTTTAATAAAACACGTAACGACTAGTCGAAGTAGGAAAAAATTCGTATGATATCCTTGAGAAAGATTATACCATACTCCCTTAGAATCGCGATTTCACGCTGCTATAGTATTATGAGATTCGTATAAATTGTTTGAGCTCCATCCGTNTATATATATATATATATATATATATATATATATATATATATATATATATATATAGATATATATATAGATATAGATATATATGGGATATGGGAAAAGGTTACAACGCTATATACACACCACCACTTGATCAGCTGGTATACGTTGATGATTTACCCACATTGACCGAGATGATATAATGTGATGCCCTCAAAGGCTTGATGATGTTATGAATGCATATACCTATGCATGGTATGACATTATACGCATACGCATGACCTTATAAATATTAATGATTCACAGAGTTATTCATACTTACATGTTGAGTCTTTTACTCCATGTTTCTCTCATGTCTATTATTTACTGATTTTCATTCCTTACATACTCGGTACATTATTTGTACTAACATCTCTTTTCCTGGGGAAGCTTAGTTTCATGCCCGCAGGTCCCGATAGACAGGTTTAGAGCCGTCCAAGTAAGCTATCAGCTCAGCGGAAGGTGTTGGTGCGCTCCATTTGCAACGGAGTTGCATATTTGGTCAGTATGCATTGGACGCGTATTGATTGGTATGTCGGGGCCCTATCCTGACCTTATGACGTTTATGTACTCTTAGAGGCTTGTATAAATATGTCATGTATATGAAAGATTGTATGGCCTTGTCGGCCTATGTTCAGTTTACGAGTGATTATTTTGGCCTTATAGGCTCGTACGTCATGTGTATAAGTTTGTATTACATGTTGGGTCATCCTATGTCGAGTATTCACTCATGTTTTATTCTAGTTATCTCAAGGAAGCCTTTCTGTCTCATTTACCTATAATAGTATAATACGAAAGATACGTTACATTTGTACTCGGTTGAGTAAGGTACCGAGTGCCCGTCGCGGCCCATCGGTTTGGTTCGTGACAAAAGTGGTATTAGAGCAGTTCTGTCCTAGGGAGTCTACAAGCCGTGTCTAGTAGAGTCTTGTTTATAGGTGAATTGTGCACCAAACTTATAAGCAGGAGGCCTATATCTTGTGGTAGTTCTCACTTGTAAGAATTAAAAATCCTAAATTCTATTTTATTCGTAATAAGACGACACTTACATCCAGAAAGACAGTTGGTAAGAGATTACATGTGGTTGTGGAAGAGTTGAGTCAGAGGAACTCGATTTTGCATGATGATTTTGATTAGTAAATGTAAGGTCTTCAATAGATCATGTGTGCACTAAGATGTGTAAGCTTCTTGATAAAGAGCCTTAAGGCATGAGTACCTATCCACCCTTATGGTAAAAATCAATGAGAGAATCAGAAGGTAGATACAAATTTCAACAAGTAAAAGAAGCAAGGTGAAAAAAGGTAATAGACACAAGTTCATGAATATTATCAGTATTTACAATTCAGGCAGTGATATATAAGCATTTTGAGTTACCGTAAATAGTAATAGAGGTATGTACAATTGGCCACACCCATCTCAGTTATGCCTTAGGGGAGCTAGCATATATAATTTAAGATAAGGACAAAATATCATAATCCGACTGGGGTTAGAGTAACCCAAAGTGGTGAATGGATTATTTTGTGTTAGTTGACATTTCCGAAGGAAGCAAATGTGCTAATAGATCTCCTTGTGAGACACCCAGATGGTGAACTCTAGAACGGTACAGCTAGATATGAATACTAGGGTGTTAAAAACATTTGTAAAGATAGGCAATTCGAAGAGCCAGTGGATGGAGTAAGGGGATCTAAAAGCAAGAGAATGTCTTGTTGAAGTTTTCAGAATAAAGTGATAAACATAAATGTTAGCAGGAAATAAGAAGAGAATTAATAAAGGATATGATTAAGATGTGATACATGGATGGAAATGGTAGATAAAAAAATGGTAGTATTACAGAGTCTATAGACAAGGAAAGGAAAATACGAGAGGTAACATGCCTTGAAGCAACAAAGAGTATATGTCATAAAGTCACATCCTCATTTTGAGAAATAAGTTCGTGACTCTAACGTGATTACCAGAAGGAAAAGTTAAACCCCAGAGTAATAGAAATCAGTATGGATTGGTGAACAAGATAAACTAAACATGAATTAGGGACTGAGTGATTTGATAATGGTCGACATCATTAGAATTTCAGAGTGCATTCCGAAGATAACAGAATGGGCAACAGAAGAAGATTCATGAGAAATTCTGAGAATGATCATTTAGGAAGACGCTTCCCTAAAGCAAGAAATGTGAGCAAAGTTAAGCTTAGGGGACTGTATGTGCCAGTTACACTAAGTGTCACCCTCGCGAGTAAGGAAATTTGTTATCCTTGGTACAAAAGGATTACCGCAAGGTGAGTAAAGGTCATAGATGATGTGAAAAGACGCCAAATATGAAGAGGAAACATTTATACATAGATCATTGTAGCACTAAATGTTAGTACCCCCTAAAGAGCGGAATATGGAGTGATATGGCATTAAGTTAGAATTAAGTGGTTCTAGTAACGATGGAATGGTAAAGGAAGAATGCGATAAAAATGAGAAAGGAAGGAGATTGCACTTATCCAAATCCTATATATATGCCACAATTCCTGAACAATATGCAAGCACAACGTCAAGGAAAGTAAGTAAGGGTTCCTGCCCGGGATGTTATGGATAAATAAGGAGCCAGTGCGAGAGATACGTTAAGACAAAGGAAATAATCCAAGAAAGATTATGCAGAATATTGCTATGAGAATGGGCTAACGAGTAGTTAGTAGTTGATTCAGGAAGAGCATAGTTATGGCTAGACAAGAGGTTGAAGACAAATCAACAAATCGTGCAAGATAAACGTAGTGAACCCCAACATATGGAATTCAGTCTCGCAGATATGACATTGTGACCCTTGAGAAGTATTCAGATAGGAGTTGGGGTAGTTAAAGACACCATATGAGTGTTACGTAAGTAAAATAGAGTGCCACTGGGAAGACAGTCAATATACTAGTTCAGAAGCAACTTTACAAGCACAAGGGAGTGAAGGTACGTAACTACGAATAATTATAGGCGAGGAAGGTCATCAAAAATTCCATCGAGTATACAGTATAATAAGCTCAAAGCTTTACAAGAGTCAGAGGGTCCTCCCTAAGTACTACAATGAAAGACTAGCTGAGGAAATAAAGAATAAGGATTCAACCTAAACATACTAACTTGAAGAAGAAATGGTCATGTAAAAACAGTCTCACTACAACATTGTATACACTCCATAAGAAAGTGGCACCTACCGTGGCTAGTGAACGAGAAGTAAAATTAAAAGTAACATTCGAGATCATATGAGTTGCACAAAAAATCCGGCATGCGGGGGAACTAAGATAAGCTAGGTATGCACACAACAAGGGGACAAAAAGACCAGGAAAAGTAATAGCTTACGTTTAAAGAAAGTTGATAAGGAATGAAAGGAATTATTCGATTAATGATCCAAAGTTAGTTACATTATGAACGCACTTGACAATTCGGAGTATTATCCATATAGAATATATGTTGACAATCATACCGCCGTAGAAGACTCTGGTATAAGTTAAAAGAAAGAATTGAGTCTAGGTCATAGACAAAGGATTAAATTGTTAGAAAATTGTATCATGGATATTTCATAGCGCCCATGAAATGATAAAGTAATAACTAATACCATGAGCCGTAGATCAAAAGATAGCTTAAGCCTGCATAAAGGCTGATCAGAAGAAAGAGGAAACTAAAGAGTTACATCAACCAAGTAAATCAGGAGTCTGATTATTGGACCTAGAAAATTATAGACATCATGATTGAGAACATTGCAGAATCACTCTTAATATCAGAGGTACAAGAGAGATAGCACAACAACCATATTGTATAACGGTCCTATGATAGAGCCATTTAATAAAGTACCATCCTCATAAGAAGTCAGTATGAAGCTCTCACTGATTGTGTATGCACTAGAGGTGCAAGTATTATAATAGAGCTTCAAGTTGTGAATGTGAATTATACCTATGTGGAAGGGAGGTCAGGAAAGAGATAGAAGGAGAACAACGTATGAGATATTCAAGTGCAGAAGGTTGTGAGTAGTCTATAATTCGGATAGAAGGCTAGAAGCACGGGGATTTAGTATCCAGGAATGATAGTTGCGTTGTCAGTAGCATGTCTTCCAATCTATGGTTTCTAGGTACTGAGAGATCTAGTTAAGAGAGTAAAGAAGAGTTAGAGACAGTGTGATATATCGCTTGATCTTCCAGAATAACACAAGGAAATCTATGGTACAAGCAAGTTGAAGGAAGGTTGCAAGTAGTATAACTGGATATATGTAGGTCACAAGCTAAAGTATGGTAGAGCGACAAGGTTTTAAGAAGGCATGAGTAAGGATAAGGAAAGACGAGTAAGAAGGTAACAAAAATAGATAAGTCCTCAGGATTAAGCCCATGAAAACAAGAAGAGTTGATGGTTTCTCAAAGTTATAGAAAGCTCGGTATAGCCTGAATGAACTCAAAGGAGTCTAAGACTAGTAGCATTTAAAAGAGATGGAATGCTGCCCTGGTAGTAGAATGAGTGTGTAATTGTGATAAATAAATGATGACATTTGGGTCATCACTTGAGTAATGATTTGAAAAAAAAGGATTTCATGAACTGTACAAGATTAAAATACCAATCACATTGGGATGCTATGAAATACGGTTATGAAAGCATGGTATCACCCCAGGTGGATCAGTCTAATCATTTCAAATATTCCTCGATGCAACGTGAGACCTAGTGGTACATAAAGGATTTGAAGTTATCAGTGGTAGATTGTAGATCAATATTAAGGTGTACCAACAATGGATGGATAAAGGTTACAAAGTATGATATAAGATTAGGCCGTCATTCTTAAGATGAACAGTAATGAGGAATCATTAAATGACTTAGATTTATACATATACGATAAGCAACGAGAGTAACCCGGAGTTTGGTACCAAACCTTTGTAACGATAAATAGAAGTAAGAGTTATGGTATAGTATGACCTACCTAGATTCAGTAAATTCATACGAATGGATAACAAGGTCTATGAAATAAGATATATCAATATTCGTAAGTTCAACAAAGTACCGAGCAAAGATTTGTAGTATACCTATAGATGCCCAGAGGGATATCTTGTGAAGCTCCATATATATTTACAAAGTGAGGCATAGAGATTGGCTAAAAACTGAAGTAAAAAGGAAAGAAGAGTCGCATATGCGCATTTACAAGGTTAGAGCCGTACAAGCTGCATGATAGAAGGTAGAAACATTTATGAGATTGGAAGAATTCCGACCCCAAGTCATGGTGTGAGAAAGAGTCCTAACGAGGGGAACACCCTGTAATATGCAAGGATGAATGTTCCAAATGAGGGAATGATGTTACACCCCATGCTTCCATTGTGAAAGTACACCATAAGTAAATTGATATAAGCTCGGAGATGAGATGTTATATCCCGTATTTTCGTACGTTAAAGTTTCATCGTAAGTTAATCGACGTAAGCTCGGGAATGAGAATGTCTTGGAGGTATAAGTATTATGCTATTTCAAAAAAAAGATAAGTAAATTCGTGAAGGTAAGAGGGTAAGCAAATAGAAGAAATGATTTTCATCGAAGTTTGACATTTTGAGATAAAATACGGCCCAAGCTATAATATCCTGTATTGATGGACTAGTGCCATACAAAGTACCACATGATCATGATAGTAAAATGTATAAAGTGAGTAGTATTTTAAGTAATTTGAGAAAATTCCTTATTATGTGGATAATTGGTTAATTATTGATTTGAGTGGGAAGTTAACAAATTAATTAGAAATTTATGGATAAATAATTAAGTGTGAATTTTGGATAATTACTAGGGGACAACATCCATGTGGGAGTGTGGAAATTTGGAAGCAAATTGCCATCTCTTCATGACCTTAAGAAGGTGGTGGAAACATTTAAAGAGATGTGTACCTTTATCTCATTTGGTTGAAGAATATCAAGAAGGCAGTATGGCATCTATTGATTTCCTTTCTTGTAGTAACGGATGCTAAGATTTAAAGTGGGATGCTAAGGTTTAAAGTGGATTTAAAGTGGGATGATAAGATTTGATAAGTAACAGATGGATCTCAAACAATTCATATGAATTGCATAATACTATAGCAGCGTGAAATCGCGATTCTAAGGGAGTACGGTATAATCTTTCTCAAGGATATCATACGGATTTTTCTCTACTTCGATCCGCCGTTACGTGTTTTATCGCAATTGACGTGTGTTAGAGGTATTGTCAAGAGAATTGGCTCAGGTATGTTAAGGCTATCCCCTTTCTTCTTGGCATGATCCATACGATACAAATGAAACGAGCAAATTCACAACTTCCATAAATGACTCTATTCATAGCAATACTATAGGTTCCTATGTTCCTGATTCTCTATATGTCTTATTATTCTATCATCTGTTCATGGATCTCAGGAAATACATAAGTTGATAAAGTTTATTTCATGATATT
Organism: Nicotiana knightiana; assembly: GCA_005239525.1. Classification (NCBI taxonomy): domain Eukaryota; kingdom Viridiplantae; phylum Streptophyta; class Magnoliopsida; order Solanales; family Solanaceae; genus Nicotiana; species Nicotiana knightiana. The sequence continues at coordinate 47,217 of ML379259.1, read as the reverse complement.
AATCAAAGGCATAATGGCCTAATGACGTTCCGAGAGATTTTATTGATGTACTTCTCATGTATTGCATTCATTTATACATGTACATTGGACCATGATCAGATGGCCTTATATACGCGCATATATTTGTGTATATATATATATATATATATATATATAGGGGATATGGAAAAAGGTTACAGCACAATATACACACCACCACTTGATCAGCTGGTATATGTTGATGATTTGCCCATAGTGACCGAGATGATATGATGAGATGCCCTAAGAGGATTGATGATGTTATGAACACATATACCTATGCATGGTATGACATTATAAATATTAATGATTCACAAAGTTATTCAGACTTACATGTTGAGTCTTTTACTCCATGTTTCTCTCATGTCTATTATTTACTGATTTTCATTCCTTACATACTCGGTACATTATTTGTACTGACGTCCATTTGCTTGGGGATGCTGCGTTTCATTCCTGAAGGTCCCGATAGATAGGTTGAGAGCCGTCCAAGTAAGATATCAGCTCAGCAGAAGGTGTTGGTGCGCTCCATTTGCTCCGGAGTTGCATTTTTGGTCAGTATGCATTGGACACATATTGATTGGTATGTCGGGGACCTATCCTGACCTTATGACGTTTATGTACTCTTAGAAGCTTGTAGACATATGTCATGTATATGAAAGATTGTATGGCCTTGTCGGACTATGTTCAGTGTACGAGTGATTATTTTTGCCTTATAGGCTCGTACGTCATATGTATAAGTTTGTATTACATGTTGGGTCATCCTATATCGAGTATTCCCTCGTGTTTTATTCTAGTTATATTAAGGAAGCCTTTCCGTCTCATTTACCTATGATAGTATAATACGAAAGATACGTTATGTTTGTACTCGGTTGAGTAAGGTACCGAGTGCCCGACGCGGCCCATCGGGTTGGTTCGTGACAATCATCCCACGAGGAACACTTCTATATTCTTCCATGCCACATAGAAAAATCTGAACATCAATAATCAATTAATCAGGCTTGTACCGCATTACCAATGAAGCATCCGTAGTCAAAACACAGTGCGCCTTCTGAAATGCGCCCCTTTCTCAAGCAATACCAAGTTGTAATAACATTTATCTACTCATCTAAAACCGTCCGTGATATCTAAGAATTTATGACCTTCCCTTCAAATTTGAATTGTGACCAAGTACATGCAATTCACAATCCCAAACAACACACCACATCTATCATGCCACTACATGAAAACCACGAGAATCTCATAATCAACTCTGAGTCACAGCAGAATACGTTCCCGATTAGTCAAAAACCTTCTGTTTGATCCCATCCAGGAAAAAATCATAACACGCAACATGCTCTTCATGCCGGTGGGAAATATCCATCTCAAATCGTGATATAAACCATCAAGAACTCTTAGAAACCCATTTGCACATAACCAAGCCATCATAACTGAATCTCTCTAACTCAACCTAGCCACGCACGTCGCCAAACTATAGAGTATTGCTCTAAAACACTTGTAGAGACTCACCACGTCATAAGTACCCAAGGAACCGATCATACCACCATCTTTACTCCAAGCTCACCACAAAATATCCTAGCATAGAACCTCACCGCCTTAAGTCCCATAAGCCGTTGTATTCCCTCTTAAGCACCCCAAAAGTACCACAACCAAGACTCCACTCTAAAGATACCTTGAGTGAATCAAAGTCGTTCCTTTTACCTTCCTGACATCGAAATGTAGAATCCATAATGATATAGAAATACCGTGAGTCTCGACACCATCCACTATAAATCTCAGATTCTAACCATATATAAATCCGGTAAATTCTCAATTTCTATATATAAATCTTGAATCCATTTGAACCTTCTAGAGAGTCATACACTCTTCTCAAATCTCAATTGCACCGGCCAAACAGGCCGAACGACCTATGTCCCATTAGAACGACAACACCCAAAGAAGATACCCTGCCTTAACGCCACCAAGAAAATTCCTACTCCATGCGCACTACATCTTCCACAATAATAACTCAATCATTCCATGATTCCCATATACCCATAAAGTGTAACATAACCAATATCCAGAGATTCCTTTACTCGAGTCATCCTCGATCTCAACCCGTGAAAATCATATCTCCTTCAAATGCATGCCTCAAACCGAAACCAGTACAACACATAACCATGCAATCAGATTGTCGATAGCATACTCCCCTACTTGGCTCAAATCCATAGGACAAAACACTCGATAGCTCATAATACCCATACTCTATTATTGCCATAATACCACACTGAAATTCAACTGAATTCTTCATAAGCTCATGTAACACAAACCATCTAATACTTCAAATCATCAGCAAATCTCGCATTCATCCTCATGACGGTCAGGTCAACTTTCTCAACCAATCCAAACTCAAATCGCAACACCTATAACCCACTGGTATAAAAGAAAGCATCTTCACAACATCATAAGGATCACTTATCCGTAGATTACCCCGCAGGTTATAACCCACCTACTTAGCCTCAAACTGACATCTCTCTATACCCTTTCAAAGAGTTAACTACTACGTAATCACTTAATCGTCCTGAGTCTGAACTCATCAATAAGACATGAGAATCTAATTTGTTCAACAATTAAACAATATGGAAGATCCCTCAAAATACTCATAACTCGAGACTACACGTCACATCAAGACAGAAATCAAGCACCCAATAGTCCTTATTACTTCGCAAGAAAATTCTTCTCGTCACATTCAAACCATCTGAACACAGCCCACAATCACATGATACTTAACATTTAGTCATCCAACTACTCATCAGACCACAAATTCCACTCATAGGGATACCATTAGACATAGAAGTCCAAAAGCACATGCTCACACAAATGAAACTACTGAGCCTAAGCTGTGGTCCAAACCGGGCCTCGAGTCCTCCAGACTGACCCATCACCAAAACACAGAAAACACATCGCATCCCATCCATGGAATCTACAAGCCCAGATGATACTGAGCTCTCACATATGCATGCGAGTGAGTGGAAGGGATTCAAAGAGTTATGCTTCAAGCTGAACCAATGCCGCAAAATAAGGAAAGAAAGATGAGAAGTTTATCCTAAATGCCTTGTAGGTATGGATGTCACCATACCGATAAGCAAGACTCTACTAGACATTTTCTCATGACTTGTAGAACCTATGAACCTAGAGTTCTAATACCAAGTTGTCAGGATCCAAAATCCAACTAGTCGTAATGGCGCCTAACCCAACTCGCTAGGTAAGCCAAATAGAAATAATCTGATTCAAAAAAGATTTAACTGAGAAAATACATGATGAAAATAACTAAACTTTTATACCAAAAATCCCAAGGACTGATAGTACAAATCATGAGCTTCTAAAATTTAGAGTTTACAAAGCTGGTTTGAAATAAATACATTATCTGTTTGAAATATACATCAACAGATTAAAAATTCTAAGGCTACCAAGAACAAGAGGCAACTATGATCAGAACGAAGGTACATCTTCAAATACAGCTTTCGCTTAACACAACATCATCATCCAACATCTGCACGCAAGGTGCAGAAGTGTAGTATGAGTACAATCGACCACATGTACTCAATAAGTAACAAACCTAACCTTAGGTTGAAAATAATGATGATCTTGGAAAAAGGTCAGAGTCCAACAACAATAGCCAAGAAAAATTTGTAACATATGAGAAAAACAATACAAGCAATGACTCAAAAATATGTTGCTAAGCTTATTCACAGTTACGGAAAAACAGTCATGCTCCTCAAGTATAATAGTAAAACCCAAATCTTTCACCGAAAATACCAAAGTATGAGTACGTCAGAAAAACTATGATTTTTCCCAAAACCTTTCAACAATAAATAAGATTGATTCATTATCAAATAGCATGAGGAAAGTACTTCTATATGCCTACATGTCAATGTGCACATGAAATCATGAATTTCACCAAAATTGGGTAGCATGAGGAAATGCATGTCTATGCTTGTATGTCAAGTATGCATGTCAAATGAAATGCATCACGGTGATGAAATCATGTACTCACACTCTCAGAGTACTAAATCTTACTGTCTCACACTCCCACTCATCATCCTCAATCACTCAGCATTGTACAAGGCTGATCCGACCCAAACACTAATAAATCTTGTTGCGACGCGCAGCCCGATCCCATCGTAAATCAATAGCAACTGCGCTCACTGTGTGTGTGCAGACTCCAGAGGGGAATATCCATCCCAAGAGATATAATAAGCCAATTATGGCATGAATCAATTAACCCTGCTGTGGGGTGCAACCCGATCCTATCGTAAATCAATAATATTTGTTGCGACGTGCATCCCGATCCCATCATGAATCAATAATACTTGTTGCGGCGTTCATCCCGATCCCATCAATACCACTCACAATCTAGCTCTCAGGCCTCAACTTAGTCATCAGTCTCTCCAGCCTCTGTGGCTCACAATGCCATGAAATCAGCCCAAAAATGATGATATGATGTATCAATAAATGGCAACGGAGACTGAGATATGATATGCAAATAAATGAGTAGATTGAGTATGTAATTGCAATGTAAGCAAATAACTGAACAGCAGAAATGACCTCATTAGGTCTCAACAGGATAAGCATATATCCTAGACATGGTTTCTAACATGGATAACATCACAATTACCCTAGCACGTACACATTTCATGAATAGAAACAATATTAGGTCACTACACAATACCATAGAATTAATCGGTTCACAATTCACGCAGTGCACACCCACATGTCCGTCACCTCAACACCAAACACATATCACATATATTCAGGGGTTCATACCCTCAACTCCAAGTTTAGAAGTGTTACTTACCTCGAACAAGCCAAATCCAATACCGAGCAAGCCAAACGATACTCCAAAAATGTCATCCCGCACGTACCGAACTCCGAACGGCTCAAAACTAGCCAAAAGAAACTCCTATATATCAAATAAGGCCTAAGGGAAGAATTCCAAATTATAAAGGTCGAATCTTTAATCAAAAGTTCAAAGTCAACCAAAAAGTCAAACTCGGGACCGCACCTCGGAACCCGACAGAACTCACAAAATCCAACAACACATTCAATTACGAGTCTAACCATACTAGTTTCACTCAAATCTGACTCCGAATTCATGTTAGAAACTCAAACATTCACTCCATGAAACTTTAGACAAAAACCCCCAGTTTCCCTCTTGAAATCCTAAATCAAATTCCAAAAATGAAGATAGATTCATGAAATAAAATTAAAATCGAGTAAAGAACACTTATCCCAATCCATGTGGTGAATATCGCTTCAATCTGAGCTCCATAACTCCAAATATGATAAAATGGTCGAAACTTCAGAAATAGAGTACTTTATATTCACTGGATAGAAACACCCTACGCAATCGCGAAGAAAAAACTCCACAACCTTTCAAAATACCCTACGTGTTTGCGAAACATCGAATGCGAACATAATAAACACATGTACGTGCACTATACGATCACGACATGATAAATGCGAATGCGAAGAAGAATCTTCTGCCCCTAGCTTCTCAACTCATCACTACGCAAACATTATCCAGCTCCAAGCTACGCGATTGCGGCTGTGACCGCGATTAAGAAACTGCCCAGCTCCAGGTTTTCCTCTACGCAATCGCATCACATACTTTGTGGTCGCGAAGACCATTTAAACATGAAGAAAAAATGTTGTGATTCCACTCGGAAAGACGCCCGAGCCCCTCCAGGCCACATCCGAATATTCAAACAAGTCCTAAACGTGATACGAACTTGCTCGAGTGAGAAAAACACAAACTAACATCAAAACTACGAATCACAACGAATTCAATCTTTACAAAATCAAAACTTTTAATTTTTAAAAACTAACGAAAAATGTGCCTATGCACCACGCAATAACTTCGAATGTTGCACACAAGTCCTAAATGACATGACAAAGCTACTCCAATTCTTGGAACCACAATCCGTATCTGATATCCTCAAAGTCAACTCTCGGTCAAACTTATGAACATTCCAAACCTTCAAATTTCCGACTTTCGCTAATTTGTTCCGAAACCTTATAGAAATATCCAAATGCAAATTCGTGCACACGCCCGAGTCCAAAATCACCATCTGGACCTAATTGAACCATCAAAATTCAAATATGAGGTCAAATACTAGAAAGTCAAATTTGGTAAACTCTTCCAACGCTAATTCTTCAATCATGAAATTCATTCTTCCAACTCAATTCCGAATTACATGAAAACCAAAACGAGGATTCACATAAGTCTTAATACATCATATGATGCTACTAGGGGTGGAAATTTGAGCCCTAACCCCGCCCAAAGATTAATGGGTTGGGCTACAAGCATTTTAGCTCATGGGTCTATTTGGGCTGAACCCAAGTTAACCCATTATTTGTTGTAACCCATTATAACCTATTAAGCAGCCCAAATACAAACCATGAAACTCACCTAAAACAAAGGGATCTCAACCCAATTTATCTAGAAATTTTCTTAGTTGCCTAAATTTTACTTTTTTTTTGTTTTTTCAATTTTCTGCACCACCCACCCACCCCCTACCACCACCAACTCCCCCTCCTCCCCTGTGTGAAAACCCCCTTAAAAAAAAATTTACTTTTTTTTTTCTATTTTCAATTTTCTGTTTATTT
>ML379259.1:25082-39962 GCA_005239525.1 Nicotiana knightiana | reverse complement strand
CCCGCCACAAAATATTTTTCAATTTACACATTTTAAGGTAAAAGGTTTTTTTTTTTTGCAAGATGAGCATGGTTCTAAAACATGGGTCAAGTTGGGCGGGTTGGGCTATGGCTCATTGTTTAGCCCATCTTGACCCAGCCCATCTTAGCCCAAGTACACTTTGGGCTGGGTTGGGAAATGACCCCTTCAGAAAAAAGACCTAACCCATCTTGACCCGCCCAAATTCAGCCTAACCCGTCCATTTGCCACCCCTAGATGCTGCTCAAGACTCCAAATAGCTTAACGGAATGCATATGCTCAAAATGACCGATCTGATCGTTACAAACATATCACCACCTATACAACAACTGTGAAGGGAAATGATTTGGCTCCACACGAGATAGAGTTTGTCATGCTAAAGAGGTTTAGTGAAACCCTCACGAAGGGGGACCTGACATGGTACTCACTCTTACTCCACCACTCAATGGATTCCTTTGAGATGCTCGTGGACACTTCATCAAGGCCCATGCCGGGGCCAGGAAGGTCCAAGCCTGGAAGACGGACATATTCAGGATTTGGCAAAGAGAATATGAGTTGCTGCGTGAGTTCGTGACCAGGTTCAAGAAAGAAAGAATGTTGCTACCGGTCGTGCGAGATGAATGGATAATTGAGGAGTTTACTAAAGGGTTTAATATGAGGAGCTCTGGTGCCTCCCGAAAACTAAAAGAAAACATGCTTGAGTTCCAGGAAACTACATGGGCAGATATCTATAACCTTTACGAATCAAAGATAAGAATAGAAGATGATCAGCTCGAGTTCCCAACATCAACTAAGGGTCGGGATCGAGAAAAGAACAGGGATATGTCAAAGGATGATTTTGACGCAGAACGGCAATCTTCTAAGGGCCAAATTTTGCCCTACGAAAGGGCTACATGACGTGACAGTGGATTTCAGTCAGCGGATAGGTTCGCGCTTGATAGAAGAACTGACGGTGGCCTGAATAATAGGTCATTGCAAGATAAAGAGGTATCGGGTTCCCGAGATTCCACCTATCCCAGAATGTCCGAGTATAATTTCAATGTCAGCGTAGTGGAACTGGTATAGACGACAAGCAATATCAAGGAAGCACGCTTCTCGAGGGCGATAGGATCTGATAATATCCAAAGGATCCTAATCTATGGTGCGAGTATCATGGGACTAACGACCACCGGACTAGGGATTGTTGACATTTTCATGAGGAGGTGGTGACGTTGTTAAAAAATAGCCATCTTAGAGAGTTCTTAAGCAACCGGACGAAAAATAATTATGGCCGTAACTGCGATAACGCAGAGCCCTCGAAGATAGGTGAAGACGCTCCCCGGAAAACCATCAATATGATTTTCGGGGGAAACGAGATCAAGTGTGTATTTTTCTTGGAATCAAAAAAGACAAAAGTAATGGTGACTCATACCAAGAGACTCTGGGAAGTCGCCGGGGACGATATCACCTTCACACACGAAAACGTCGATGGAATTCCACTGCTGGACAACGATGCCCTGATAATATCTCGTAACTAACTAGATTTTAAAATTAAACGTGTTTTGGTGGACCCAGGAAGTTCAGCCAACATCATTCAATTGAGGGTGCTATAGCAAGCCAAGCTAACTGGAAGTATCATTCCGGCAACAAAACTCCAGCCCCGGTTCAACTTAGCAAGTGTGACAATCCGAGGGGAAATCTTGCTACCCACAAATGCCGAAATTGGTCATGAAGACTACCTTATTTGAAGTAGTAGACTGCGACATAGTCTACAACATAATTCTTGGCAGACCATGGCTACACGAGATGAAACTCGTGCCATCAACATATCACCAACTTCTGAAACTCCCATTTCTATAAGGAATCAATCAAATAAGAGAAGATCAACTGGAGGCAAGGGAGATGAATGCGATCTTGGCTTCCAGCAGTAAATGGATGGAACAGGCGACATAGCAATTATAGGAACCGATGCTTGCTCTCAAACCAAATGAATATGACAAAAGAGAGGTGTTGTCGGAATCCCACCAGGTACTAAGGTATTTCTAGGTACCTGAAGAAATGGACGCGACCAAATCCACGACGAAAGAACTCGATCATTGTTCGAAAATTTTCTAGAGATGAAGTTCCACTTGGGGACAGGACTAAACCCCGAGCTCAGGTAAGGATTTATAGAATTTCTTAAGACTAACGTTGATTGTTTTGCATGATCACACATAGATATGACAGGTATCCCTCTAGAGGTGACTGTGCACAAGTTAAGATAGGACCCCAACATACCTCCGGTAAGGCAAAAGAAGAACCCAATTACCAACGTCAGAAGCATGTTTTTTAAAGAAGAGGTAACTTGATTTCTCGAATCAGTTCAATCCGGGAAGTAAATTATCTCGACTGGCTAGGTAACATAATAGTAATACCAAAAAAGAATAATAAATTCTGCATGTTTGTAGATTATAGGGATCTGAATAAGGCATTCCCAAAATACTCTTTTCCATTGCCAAACATTGATCAAATGACTGATGCAATGACGGGACAGGAGTTGATGAGTTTCCTAGATGCCTATTCGGGGTACAACCAAATCAAGAAAAACCAGGAGGATCAGGAAAAGACTTTGTTCATAACGAATTTTGGCACATATTGCTACAATATGATACCTTTCAGGCTTAAGAAATCCGGAGTCACTTATTAGAGGCTCATGAACATAATGTTCGAAAAGAAAATAGGGAAAATAAATGGAAATTTGACATCCTAAGGAAGCACAACATGAAGCTTAACCTGAAAAGTGTATGTTCGGAGTCATCTCTGATAAAGTTTTGGGTTTCCTGGTGTCACAAAGGGCGATATAAGTCAATCTCGACAAGATTAAATACATCGAGGATACTCCAAAATAGCTAACAAACATGAAAGAATTCCAAAGACTAACTGGAAGACTAGCCGCTCCAAGCAGTTTCATTTCTCGGTCTTCGAAGAGATGACATCACTTTTTCTCTATTCTGAAGAAGAAGAACAACTTCGAATGGACTTCAGAATGCCAACGAGCTCTAAAATACCTGAAATGATATTTATCAAGCCCTCCGTTACTATCAAAATCGGAGGAAGGCGAACAATTGCTAATATACTTAGCAGTCTCGGAGGTAGCAGTAAGTGTCGTTCTAGATCCAGAAGACGAATGTATGCAATTTTCTATCTATTACGTTAGAAAGATTTTATTGACAGCAGAAACTTGTTATCTACACCTCGAAATAGTGGCCTTAGGTCTCGTAGTTACCGCTCAAAAGGTTAGGCCTTATTTAAATGCCACCCAATAGAAATAGTGATAAGTTTTCCCCTACAGAGTGTTCTTCACAAACCTGAGTTGTCATGTCAATTGGCCAAATGGGCAGTCGAAATTAGTGAATTTGATATCCAATATAAACCTCGGACTGCGATCAAAGCACGCGTTTTGGATGACTTTTTGGCCGATTTCAGTCCCGGGTTGCTGCCTGTAGCCACAAAGGAAGTGGTGATGGTGTCGGAGACGATATTAGGAAGTTGTACCTTGTTTACGTATGGAGCTTATAATGTGAATGGGTCTGGGCTCGGGATAGTTTTAATCACTCCCTCGGGAGAAGTCATAAGGCAGGCCATAAAAACTGTTCCCTTTGCTAAAAATGAAGTTGAGTGTGAGGCTTTGATTGCAGGACTTGAACTGTCCAGGGACTAGACTCCGAGGTCATTGAAATCTAATGTGATTCCTAACTGGTGAAATATCAGGTATGTGGAATCTTCACACCAAGGAGGAACACATGCTACAATATGTGGTAAAATTTCAAACTCTACACACACGGTTCAAGGAATGGTCAATAACCCACATCCTAAGAGAAGAAAATGAAGAAGCAGATACATTGGCCAATCTGGGCTCGTCCATGAAAATAAAGGGATCGGATTATGGTACGATCGTATAGCTCATACACTCGGTATTAGAACTGGACGATTATTATGAGGTAATTAAATCCAAATTGGTTTGGGACTGGAGAAATGAAATCATCGACTACCTTGAGTACGACAAGCTGCCCGAAGACTCGGAGACATCTCGGGCACTCCGCACCAAAGAAGCTCGTTACAGCTTCTAGGGAGGACAACTATACAGAAGGTCATTCCAAGGCCTGTTGGCCCCATTCTTAGGAGCCTCCGAGGCTAATTATGTGTGAGAGAGGTTCATGAATGAATTTGTGGAAATCATTCAGGTGCGAATTCATTGGTGTTGAAATTAGTTAGGGCAAGATATTGTTGGCCTCAGATGGTGCAAGATGCTAAGGCATCCGTTCAGAAATGGGACAAGTGTCAACGCCATGTGCCGTTAGTATACCAACCAGTAGAAATGCTTCATTCGGTATTTTCCCCATGGCCGTTCATGAAATGGGGGATGGATATAGTCAGACTGCTGCCACTGGCTCCCGGTAATGTAAGGTTTCTTTAATTTCAACTAATTACTTCACTAAGTGGGTTGAAGCAGGTCCTTACTAGAAAATTGGCGAGCGTGAAGTGGTTGATTTCCTATGGGAAAACATAATCTGCTGGTTCAAAATATCGAAGGAGATTGCCTGCGACATCAGACCACATTTCATTGGCTTAAATGTCACAAAATTACTTGAAAACTTGAAAATTAAGAGAATCACATCTTCGCCATACCATGCGTGAGCAAATGGGTAGGCTGAATCGACCAATAAGGTGATTATTCAAAACCTCAAAAAGAGGTAGGAAAAAGCCAAAGGCAAGTGACCGAAGAATCGCTAGGAGTGCTGTGGGCATACTGAACAATGGCCAAATCAATCACGAGAGAGACACCTTTCTCTCTCTTATACAGTGAAGAAGCTTCGATTCCGGTGGAAGTAGTAGAATCGACCTTGCGATACTTCTGGGAGGACGAAGAAAAAAACAACGAAGCATTGCTAGTCAAACTAGAGCTGCTTGACTACACAGGGACTTAGTGCACGTAAGGATGGTGGCCCAATAAGAAAGAATGGAAATCGAAGGGCCAATCTCTGCTATTTCAAAGTGGGAGTCTTTATTTTAAGAAAAGTGACTCCAAACACCCCGGGAGCTCAAAGCTGGAAAGCCGGGTCCCACGTGGGAAGGACCCTACAGGGTTTCAGCTGCCACTGAAAAAGGATCATATGAACTAGAAAACCAAGATTGAGTCAAATTACCAAGCAACTGGAATGTGACCCACCTCAAAAGCTATTATTGCTGATAATCATCGCTTGTACTGAACTATGTGTTGCACTCTTTTTCCCTTCGCCTAGTTTTTGTCCCAATTGGATTTTTCAAGCAAGGTTTTTAACTAGGAAGCAATGAAAACAAAACTACGGAGGAAACACCACTAGCATAAATAAGACCTTTAAACAACAAGGCATTGAAATGACAAGCCACTACGGGATGGTTAAATAGTCTTTGGCTCGATGGCAAATTACTAATGGGAAGCAAAACTTGCCACCAAACCAAAGGCTATTTAACCATTTACAAGTGTTTTCCCTAAAAGCCACTATGGGTGGTTGGATAATCTTTGTCTCGATAGAAAAGTTCATATTGGGAAGCGAAGCTTGCTATCGAACCAAAGATTATCCAACCATTCACTAGTGGAATCCTCAAAGGAACAAGAGTTCCAGTGTTCCAATTCACATTTTTCGCATTTGAACACACGGGGAGTGATATGAGAATACAACAACCTGATTTCCACAGAAATTGGGACTACGAAAGCCAGGAATAAAAATGCCTCATCAAGATCGGGGACTACACAACCAGCCACGTAGAAACAAGTTGTACAAATTAGACACATGTAATGGCAATTTCTTTTCTTTCTGCAAAACGAATCCTTATGTACTTTTAAAGATATAAGGAATAAAGTAAAGTCCTTTTATTTTTATCTTGTTTCTTTTCCAACTGATGAATAAATTTTATCATTTGAATGTTAATCAAGTACTTCAAATGCTAGTGCTAGAATGAACATGAGACGTCCTCTTCAAGAGCACCGTAAAAATAAGAGGATGCTCTCTTGTGAAACCCTCATAGTAAAGGGTGGGTTCCGGAATAGTTTATGTCCGGAACCCAAATGCTATCGGGGGAAAATGCACCTGAAACCTTGCATAATTCGGCGCAAAAGTTAAACTTTGTGCAATGCTTAAACAAAAAGCACTTTTATGTATCAAACGTTCCAAGAATCACAAGTACAAAAATACAAAAAGAAAACAACAAAGGAAAAGAAAGCAAAAAGTTAAACTACATTGCCCCTATAACTCGGGGGACGAGTAGCATCAACGCCCCGGGGAGAAGTAGGCGGATTTGCCATCGGCTCGCGTTCTTGGCCTTCATCCTTATTCTCCTAAAGTTCCTCCTCGGTTCCTGAGAACTTGAAACCAGAATCAGAAGAGTCAGTATTAGGCTGAGCAGGGAGGCATCTTCGAGTAGTTAACTCCAACTCTCGGGCCTTGGCGATTTCATCGTCAATATCAATGACGCCCTCTTTGGACTATTCCAAGGTTATTATCCTCAAGATATACATAGAATATATTTTTTTAATGATGAGGGAATCTGCTCGGCACTGAAGTTCTGATTTAAGCCGATCAACCTCGGCCAAAATACCACCTCGCTCGAATTTCGTGGCGCTAAGGCTAAGATCAAGATCACGGAGAGTGGTTATATGAACCTTATAATGTACCATGATCCTCTTATACCTATCCTACATCTGGGAACGCTTCTCCTTAGCACCACCAGCCTCTTTATCTTGTGAGTTCAAGGCTGCCTCTAAGTTATTCATTTTCTCAATGGAGGCAGATTCGCACTGGGCAGCAGTGAGCACAAAATTTTAGACCTCAGACCATTTATCTTTGGCTTCTTGAAACTGTACGTTTAGCTCTGAGGCTTCATGGTTGAGGTTCATCACTTCCTGCTCATTCTATTGCTACCGAGCCTCTAACTCACCCACCTCAGCAGCTTTTGCTTCCAGCACTGGGGGAGCGGCAAATTTGGTCCCTCTCGGCCAACAACTGGTCCCGCTTGGAATGGAGTCCCTCTTTATCGAGGATCAATTTCTGAAGGTCTTAGGAAGCAAAGAAGTTGTCATGCGAAGCAAAAACCCAAGTTAGAAACCCTGTCATAGCAAGTTAAGAAGAAGCAAGCACTAAAGGGAACATGTACGTTACCGCTGTCGCATTGTGCATGGCGTTATTTAATAAACACTCTCCCAAAATAGAGTGCATTTTCTTTTATCTTTTTCTGAATCCAACAATTTTAGATAATTGGTGAGTTTCACAGGCCAGGCCAATTGATGCACTCAATAGATACCGAAAGGGAGACACTCCTCCTCCTGTAGTGATCTACAGAAAGGGGCAAGTAGTTGTGCCTCAAGTTCCCATGATCTGGGGACTGGGGAGGAGGGCCATCTTCCTCTCGAGCGTCTGCGGCCAGTAGGGATGATGTAGTAGTTGTTGGTGGTGAAGGTATATCTAGCATGGAAGGAGATAAAGATGATGGTGTTGTGGGTTGAGAAGTTGCTGCGGAGGCAATGCTGTTTGTTGGTTGCTCACCAACCGAAGGCGGGAGAGGCCCGATACTCAGCCTCACAGTACCGGGAGAAACAACTTGGACCATAAAGGGAGAATTGACATTCTCCACTAAGTTAAACTCTCCTCATAGCGCTTGGGCATCGTCCTCAGTTGCGGTTATAAGCTCTTTTCTGTTGAGTTGATGACGGACGCCCTTTGTAGGGAAGCCCTTTTATCAATGGCTTCCCCATCATCGTCAATAGCCACAGTGGTTGCAGCTAGCTCGAGTGCGACTTTCTTCACCTTTTTATTCTTGCCCTTGGCCGAAGAAGAATGCCGCCTTTTTGGTTGCTTATTCTCTGGCCAGGGACTCCGAGAGAAAGTGCTTGCACCGGAAGCAGATACGATGGTGCTTGTTCGGGTGAAAGCCTCGTTCAACAACCACCTAGCCTCTACAGAATCAATCAAAATGTCCTCCTCAGGGATGTTCATAGAGCTATGCGGAAGACCTGAATCCAACAAAAAGGTGAGGTTTAACCAGATTTCTTATGTACAAAGATGAACGAAGGCGGAATCAGTTTTACGAGTAAGCTTACCATGATTTTTGGTCCGCCATCCGTATTTGGGGGTCAGCTCTTTCCATCAGTGGGTCTCAGGCATGGTGATATCCAGAATCTTTTGAACCTACCGGTCCAAGCCTTCAACCCTTGGTGGTGTCCACCGAGTTGTTGACATAATGAAAGGATAAGGATTAGCAACAACATGAAATAACCTTTTTTCAGNAAAAAAAAAAAAAAAAAAAAAAAAGAGATAGACTTTAACTTACGAGTCCAGGACTTAGGGAAGGATGGAGTTGTGGCCGGGATGATATCCCTAGTGGCAACGACGAAAACCGCTCCCTCCAACCATACTCCCCTACAGAAAATCTTGGGGGAATAAAGATTCATCATAGAGCCAAGGCGAGCTCCTCCTTCGTTTCTTGGCACGGCTGTCGCAGACAACCCATTGTTTGCCCCACCGAAGGGCCCATCTGAGACAAATAAACCTGGTACCGGTGGCACAACTCCAAAATTATGGGGTCAAGTACCCCGCTCAAAGAAAGCACCAAAGTGAATGGGTATGTATAAACGTACGTAAAGCCCTTTTTAGTAAAGGTTACTCGCTCCACCAGATCAGGAGATATAATGTTCAGGTCATTATTGGAAGACCGGATTTCCTGGAAGAGTTAGTAAAGGAAGCCATGATCAGAAGAAAGTGATAAGATTTCTTTGAATAAGATTAAAAATGGATGAAAGTAGAAAAGAGTTGAATGCAAAGAAGTTGAAAGAGTTCGTAAACTGTTGAGTGTAAAAGAAGAAGAATGAGGCAAATAAGTAAAGGAATAGATGACTAAAATCGTGGACATGATTACCTCGAGAACTGGCAAAAATATTGATAAATCGTGGAGTAACACATGTTCGGGGTATTAAATGCGAAGAGACATATGTCTTATCAAGCGTCAGAAACTTTTCAGAAGGGTTTAAAAAATAACTCGCCAAGAAAGAAATCTTCACCAACTTCTCGGTGACACAAAGATGTGCCACCGGAAAGCAGGGAGATTTTGTAAAGGGTAAAATCGGTTCATATTAATTACTCGAATGACAGAGTGACACGTGAAATCGAGGACAGACGAAGCGAGTGAAAGTCAAGACCGAGGGAAACAACTTCAGTTGGCATCGGGTATACCCCGAAGGAAACATTGTCAACAAGCGCAAACAAATATTTGCCATCAGGTGGCATTCAATGAAGAATATTGCTCAACATTAAATACACATCTGTTACAGAGAATTTTGCATTCATGACCCGCAATTACATATTCATCAATGGTCCCTATTATTATCATTTAAGAGGGGCTTGATCCTAGTACCTTGTTCCCTAGGTATTGCTATTAATAATGGCTTCAACAACTATTGTAACACACGAAAATTTTGACAAGCTTATGCTACACATTATTCCAAGCTAAATAATACTTTATTTTCTGTTTAACATTATTTCTATTGCTGTCTTCGGAAATCTTGCTCTCAAAACCAAGCTATCTACTATTCAATCTCGATTTTAACACTAAGTCCTGTATTTTTTATTTAATTTATTTACTGTTTTGGTATCAAATCAATTTCTTGTCTATTAATCACGCTCTGAATTTAACTATATTATTTTACGAGTAAACAATATCAAAATGACAAATACTAAACTCCAATAATGTTGGAATCTCTGTGCTTCTTTGTCAACGTCATCTCTTAATAATATTCCAATTAAATCCAAAAACGAGTATCACGAGACATCAAATCAAATATTTAGTTAGTATTGCGCGTCGGCTAAGGCCACTTGATTTGTCAACCTCGTAGCTGCAGTGGGAGTCATTATCAACCCCAATTTTATCATGTGATCCTCATTGACCCTTTTCGAGTAGATCTTTATTGAGTTTGTAAATAATAATTTGAAATGTGAAAAGGTAAAATTATCAGATGGTAAGACATATAAAAAAAATTTTGATATAAGTTAACTCCCTCGGTCCCTCCATCTCATATAAATTATATTGAACAAGATTTATTTATTTAGAAATACAAAAAAATTCTATGATTTAAAATTTCCCTGTAATATTTTCTAAAAAAGTTAAGCACATCCACCAAAGTTTAAAATTTTGAGAAACAGATTCTGTCTAATAATTCGACATAACATGGTTAATTATTAGAAGAAAAATGTTCTATTAAGAAACGAGATCAAAATTTTGAAATGAAGCAAAGATCAAATTTCATAAAAGAGAGCACTTTAAAAAAATGTATACGTTAAGTTATCAAATAAATTATGATTCAATTCGTCTAAAGTCACTTAGATTAAGGTCCCGTTGTCAACATTTAGATCAAGATGAACTGAATGAATTTGAACCATAGAATGAGTTATAATCGAATTTGTCAACGATCAAAACGTTCAAATTTATTTATTTGAGCTAAATTGTTCACACCTTACCCTATTAAAATTATGCGTGGTGTGAAAAGGGAGGGCCAGCACTCTAGCCGCCAACAAACTACTTGTAATTAGCTCAACTACTAAAGAAAGTTGAAGTCTCCCAAACCGGTCTTTTAACAATAGTTTAATGGGTTGACCTTTGTTCTTAGTGCGAGTTGACTGATGGAGTAAAAATAAGGCAATTCCGTGTATAAGGTATTCTGCGTTCGCCCAAGATTAAGAGAAATATGTATTTCAAACGGCGTGATGCATATAATTCAACCTAATACAAATATTAGTATTTGTTTCTACGACTCGAACTCGTGATTATAAAAATTATATGAAAATAATTATATTGTTGCTCTAAGACTCTCCTGACTGACTGCTGGAGTAGTAATTAATAATTGAATAATCGTCCTTATCGGTCTGCTAGACCAGTGTGATGGCAATTAGCAAGTCACTTCACGATTCTTCATCCAAATGTCGGCTAACATTGAATGGCTAGTATATATATGATAATTGCAAACGTGAAAAATAATTTTTTAGGTGAGATTTAAATTGACTAGAGATAGAAGAACATTTTACTAGGCATGCCTCTTAAATTATAAACTACTAGGCTAGTGTTTGGCCATTCCCAAATTTGTTTTTGTCACGACTCTTTTTCGGAGTTGTGATGGCGCCTGTCGTGAAACCAAGTAAGTCACCCATTTTATCTAACTAAATATAATTTCCCATAAAAATGCCCCTTTTAAAAAATTCTGAAATCAATAATAATAATAATAATAATAATAATAATAAATCCAATATTTTTGAGAAAACCAGTTTATGAGATTCAAAAGACTAAATCCTTCTAATCCCGGATCCAGTATCACACAGTCATGAGCTGCTAATACTTTATACAATCAAAAGAAATGACTAACATAGTCTGAAAATAAATACGACAGGTAGAAAGGAAAGAGAAGACGAGATCACGGTCGCCAGCTGCTACCTCGTCAACTCTGATGAAACTGTTGTGCTCCCTGACCCGAGCTAAATTTCGTTGTACCTGTATCTGCACACAAGGTGCAAGGGGTAACGTGAGTACACCAACTCAGTAGTAACGAAACCAAACTACGGGCTGAGAGGTAGTGACAGACGAGACCTCCGATAATTCAAACAACAGTATATAAATTGGACATGACAGTAATATATCAGGAAATGAACACGATGTATCAAGATATGTCTGTAACTCTGCATACTAGCATAAATGCATATAGAACCATGAATGATGTGTACTCATTAATCAAGCTCTCATAAGGTGGTCTACTCAGTACTAGAATACGGCCTTCAGGTCCAGGGAAGTCCATCCCGGATATTACATGATCACAAGTGACACAGTCACCAAGTACTGAGGAAAAAGGCCAATCCAGCCCCCACGTTGAAATCCATCTCCGGAACATGATAACCACGATGAAATCCATCTCCGGAACAGAAAACTCGGACAAATCCATGCCCAGGAAAATCCATCCCTCAATATATGTGTGCTCACTGGGGGTGTATAGACTCCGGAGGGGCTCCTTTCAGCCCAAACGCTATATCAAGCCAACGAAGGCATGATTTCAGGATTGCTGCAGTGTGCAGTCCGACCTCATAACTGTCTCAAAACTAGGCTCCAAGCCTCACTCAGTCAGTACCTTCTAGTCTCGCTCACAATGCTCTAACATATCAGCTCAAACCAATGATAATATAGAATAAACTAGCAACTTACAAGACTGAGGCATGAAACATATACTATAACAGGACTGAGTACATGAAAGCAATAATCACAGATAGAGACAGCAATAATCGACCATTCCGGTCAAAACACATCCGCGTGAAGCCTTATTTATACTTAGCATGATTTCTATTTTGTTCAAGGTAATTACACTACAAGAAATTCGATTTTTAGCGGCAACATATAGTGGCGATCAAAAATGTTGCTACAGAAGTTGTACCTTTAGCAGCGACTTTAGAAGTCGTTACAACTGTCCATTATTTAGCAGCGACTTTTATGAGGTCGCCTCTAATGTGGCTGGAATTTTTGGTACCCGCTAAAACTAAAATTTTGGCTCCATATTATTTGTAACGACTTTAAAATGTCGCCTCTAAATCCTTATTGTAGCGACTGGGTCGCCTCTGAATCTCTTTTATTTTAATTAAAAAATAAAACTTATAGGTTTAAACAAAAGGTTGTCTCTCGTCTCTCAAAAAAGAAGCTTATGTATCTCTCCCTCTCTCTCAAAACTCTCCTCCCTCTCTCTAAAATAACCAGTAAAATCCTTAAGTTTCCCTCAAATTAGGGATTATCTGCTCCAAATCTATGAAATCAAGATAAGAAACTCATCAATTATCAGGTTTGTGGTCAAATCCCCAATTTTTCCTTTTTTCCTTTAACGGAAAAAATGATGTCCAAGTCTGATTTCTCTCATATAATTGCATGTTTTTTCCTTAATCTCAGTGATTTTTCTGAGTTTGGTGCATATTTTTCATCGAAACCCATATTAATTTTTATATAAATTTATGTTTGGGTTTTTTTATAAGGATTCTTTATTATGTAAGGTAAAATCTTGAACATGCAGCTAGAGATTATCATTATTTCAGTGATTTTACATTTGTATTCTTATATTTTATCTAGAATTTCTCTGAACCATGTGATAATTTACAGGAATACCAAAAAAAATCATATAGAAAGACCCATTTGTAGCCGATTTCGTGATTTTCAGTCTTGAATGAACTCTCGCCTATCTCTTCTTTTGGGTAAGTCAAAAGCTTCTACTTGAGATACCTATTGCATGTTGGTATTCTTCTTGAATGATTGACTGATTAATTGTTTCAGTCTCGAGGAGACTTAGATGCTTTTATTTTGATTTTTGCTTATTATATTTGTGAAAATGATGTGTTTATTACTATGGATAATCAAACCTTGAAAATCTGCCTCCCTAGTAATTCTACTGTGAATAACATGTCCTCCCCTCCCTGACCAGTGCAATTTGTTGTTGTTGTTGAATGACATGTCCCTAGGTGTTGGATTAATTTAGCCTCTACAAATTAGCAGAACTTTAGAGTATATTTTTATGGTAACCAAATAAATACTACGTACTAAAAACAAAAAAGTGCTAAATTCTNATATATATATATATATATATATGTATGTATGTATGTATATATGTATATGTTGTTACGTCTTTCTTACCAGTAATGATATGTCAACAATGGCTCTTTATGTGGTATAAGTTGTAACCAAATGTTTAAATAATACAGTATAGATAATTTAATTTATAGTGTCATTTGTGATATTGCAAAGATAGAGATTGTAGGTTGGAATAGAAATCAGCGATTTTATATTTTTTTGTCATNAAAAAAAATCATATAGAAAGACCCATTTGTAGCCGATTTCGTGATTTTCAGTCTTGAATGAACTCTCGCCTATCTCTTCTTTTGGGTAAGTCAAAAGCTTCTACTTGAGATACCTATTGCATGTTGGTATTCTTCTTGAATGATTGACTGATTAATTGTTTCAGTCTCGAGGAGACTTAGATGCTTTTATTTTGATTTTTGCTTATTATATTTGTGAAAATGATGTGTTTATTACTATGGATAATCAAACCTTGAAAATCTGNAAAGTAAAATTTACTACATTTGTATTTGTACTTGGCATACAGAAGCCACAGTTAACTTGCACAATGAAATATATATGCAGAGACAACAAAGAGTGTGTTACGATAAATTTGTCCATATCATCTCAAATAAATTTACATTTTATGTACAACTAACTTCTGCCACGAGGTGAATTTAAGTGACTGAATGTATTTGTTTAACGTCTGAATAGATATATCAAGAACTTATAGTTCTGAGTAGCAAAATCAAAGTTAGGTCTCCCTAACTNTAGTAATTCTACTGTGAATAACATGTCCTCCCCTCCCTGACCAGTGCAATTTGTTGTTGTTGTTGAATGACATGTCCCTAGGTGTTGGATTAATTTAGCCTCTACAAATTAGCAGAACTTTAGAGTATATTTTTATGGTAACCAAATAAATACTACGTACTAAAAACAAAAAAGTGCTAAATTCTGCAACGTATTTCAATTCAGGTAACTAGCGTGACTATATTTGTTAAAACATCAACCCTAAGATAAAAATGCAGGTAGCATAGAATCAGGAGCGTTGCTGAAATTTTGTATTTTATTTATAACTTTTCAACTACTTTTTACCTGATTTATACGATTAGCATTATAAAATAAAAAGGGATGTTGCTTGAAAGTTGTTACTGGATAATTATTCTCTAATGAATAGTTGATTTACATAACCCGTTAGCTGATTGTATATTTTATATCAAGTTTCGTGCAGTGATAATTATGCCG
>ML379259.1:0-24910 GCA_005239525.1 Nicotiana knightiana | reverse complement strand
TCAAGTTTCGTGCAGTGATAATTATGCCGATATTTTAAACTCCATTTTGTGGAGTCATCCAGATTTTCACTTTATCTTCTTTTGCCATTTGCAGTAATCTAAGGAGGTTACCAGTTATTAAGACTTTGAATTCTTAAAAGTAGAAAACCTAAAGTTGAGAAAAGAGAGTGAAGACTGAGGAGAAAAGGCAGGTACAATAATGGTGTTTACTTTCTTTTTGTTATCTATATTATGGTGGAAGCTACCTGAAAAGCTTATTTTATACACTGCACATNATGTACTAATCAAACGTGTTGCTTGCCCTGCATATCCTACTGCTCCTTTGCCTGTTTCTAAGGTGACATCTTTTGTTTCTGTAGCTTTCTTCCATATATATCTTGGTGCATTCTCACTTAGTCCTGCTGCATTGTCCTTGGCTTCCTCTGTGTTTTTTTGGGTGTAATCTTTAGCCTGTTATGCTGATTGAAGTGCATTTCGTCCTACGCTTGAAAGGGTATCTTTAGTTGTATAGTAAGCATGTTGACCCTTCTCAAGTGTTGCGTCTTTAGCCTCTCCTGCCTTTTGCAAGGTATAGTCTTTAGCTTGTTGTGCATATTGAGTTGCAGTGTGTCCTGTACTGGAAAGGGTATCATAAGCTTGTTGACCCTTCTCAAGTGTTGTGTCTTTAGCATAATCTTTAGTCTCCCCTGTTTTTTGGAAAGTATAATCTTTAGCTTGTTGTGCAGATTGAGCTACATTTTGTCCTGTTGTTCAAAGATTATCTTTAGTTGCAGCATAAGTTTGTTGGCCTTTTTGAAATGCCGTGTCTTTAGCAGCTCCAGGGTTCTTAGCAACATATTAATATCCACTTTTAATTCCATGTGTAACATTGTGTTTTCTTTGTGAACCTTTTGGTTTTGCATAAGCACCCTCAACAAAGACAAGAGTACTGTTATGCAATGCCGATCCGGCCAACTCCTTCGCCTTGTCATAGCGCTCTTCTGAATAGTTCTCCATTTGGCTTTTGTGCTTTGAATCCTTCTGTAGTTATCAAAATCTGATATTTAGGTTTGGAACTAGTCATATGTTGGAGGTCTTTCCTTCACTCTAATTGAACTAATATATGGTGTGGATCTGATAATTAACTAAGTGATCTTGATTTATCTACATATACTTTTATCTTCGCTATTTGATAGTGAATTGCTTTTCAAAATACAGTGTGTAGTTCTCTAAAGTTCTTCATTTATTCATATCATATTTGGCTGTGAATTTCCTTAAACCATTCGCTTATTGAGTTTTTCTTCTTTGTTTTTTTGGGTGGGATTTGGGGTCACAGTTCAGGTTAGTGCGTTCTGTATGGTGGTTGACTGGTTGTTTGCTCTATTGGAAATTTCTAAAGTCGGAAGCCCCAACAAATTAAATTCTTGCCAGCTTTCTTGTTCAAATAAAATTCTGTATGTTTTCTCCAGTACTGGTGATTGAAGCAGATTCTGGCAGATCACTTAACAACATTAACAGAACACTCTCACATCAAAACTTCACATTTCTATTCATTGCTAATTGGTGCTGACAAATTCAGCATCATCAAAAACTGTAGAAACCTCAACTTGACTAATAGTCTCATCATCTAATTCTTCCATTATTCTAGAAGTAGAGAAGAGGGTCAGTTTAGAAGTAGCCAAGACAGTCCAAGAACAACTGGCTGCTCTCATGACCAGAATGCAACAGGTAATTTACTCTTAATATTTTTATACTATTATTGATCCATGCCATGCTCAATATGTTCTTTCAGTGTCCTCTATTAGTGTATATTAGAGTACAAAACACTGGACTAGTTTGGGTTGATGCCTTCCCCAGTGTAACTGGACTAGATGGTCACATTTGTTTTCTGCTTACCTTATTCATCTAGACTGATATTTTGATGTACTTAATATTGTACTAGAGTTAGTTCTTAGCCATGTTGTTAGCCAAATGTGTTGCCCTGCTATTTATGAACTTTAAAGTGTGTTCCATGCCTGGCTTAATCATATGTTGTTTAGTACTACCTATGGTTTACAAGGTGAAAGTGCAATATCCAACTTTTCTCTAATGTGTAATCTGATAGTCTAGTTTGTGATGTATCCTTGCATACTAAGTTCTGGTGCTGCTTAGACCTTTTGTGTTGTGACTGGTATTTCGCATGTTCAAGGCTCTTTATGCTCAATTAAGTTTTTTTGGAGACCTTGTCCACTAACTTGTTTGGTTATGCTATTCTCATTAGGCTGTCATGATAGACATCTTCATATGAATGCTATACTTTGTTTGTTTCCTGTGTATTATTCCACTAGACTCTCGTGTTTAAAAGCTCATGCCTAAGTTCTTTACTTTGTTGGTCGCCGCTAAAAATCCAATTTCTTGTAGTGATAGTTATGTTAGTGGAACATAACAGATAAACAGCGTTTGAAATACACGCAGGTTACATTGGCCAAAGCCTTGATAGATAGAGTTGTATATGCGATACTTATGTTGGTGAAACATAACGGATAATCGATGGTATAACTGAATTATGGGCATGCTGATTGGGCGGAATGAAATACATAACTGGTGAAATAGTCGAAATACCCTCAAGCTGGTTTGAATATCACGGTTAAATAAAAAAAAGTGTAAAAGATCATTTAACTTAGTTTCGAAAGATAAAATCATATCACTTTCACATGAAATCAAATATTGACCTTTTTTTATATGTTTTTAGTTCTATGTTTTGGCTCCAAAGTCCAGTACCCATCTTTTGGCTCCAAAGTTCAGTACCTCGTGAGATTTCCACGCTCAAAATTCTGGGCAGCCATCTCTTGCGTTCCAAATCTTAGAAATTTATACTTTCATATTATTTATCTTAAACTTCCTAACCTTTTCCCAGACTTGAGGAAATATGAACATACAAATTTGCCTTGTTCATGCTCGATATCCTGCTGAGGGTTTGTAACTGCTAATCACATTATTATTCTCACATAGATAGGTGTTTGTGTCACTCATTTTTCTGAGTTCAATAACACTGTTGAGTTGTTTATGAAGTTATTTGGACAGTAGTATTTATCGAATTAACAATGCTACTTTTACAATTTCTTGGTACTTTGTAGTTTGTGTTGTGCATGGCTAGTTAGTTTCTGCATTTAATGGCCAATAATTAGTTAGTATTTCTGGATCACTAGATGTGAAATTTTTGTATTAGGTGCCCATGATACTAGTAAGTATTGAGAAGAGGCTACATCTATTGTTGAAACCTCTATTTTGTAGACATCTTAGGATCAAGGAAAAACATCTGGTATCATGACAGCCTAATGAGAATAGCGACTATTATTGATCCATGCCATGCTCAATATGTTCTTTCAGTGTCCTCTGTTAGTGTATATTAGAGTACAAATAACACTGGACTAGTTTGGGGCTTTGGGCTGATGCATTCTCCAGTGTAACTGGACTAGATGGTCACATTTGTTTTCTGCTTACCTTATTCATCTAGACTGATATTCTGATGTACTTAATAATGTACTAGAGTTAGTTCTTAGCCATGTTGTTAGCCAAATGTGTTGCCTTGCTATTTATGAACTTTAAAGTGTATTCCATGCCTGGCTTAATCATATGCTGTTTATGAAAGTGCAACATCCAACTTTTCTCTAATATGTAATCTGATAGTCTAGTTTGTGATGTATCCTTGCATATTAAGTTCTGGTGCTGCTTAGGCCTTTTTTGTTGTGACTGGTATTTCGCATGTTCAAGGCTCTTTATGCTCAATTAAGTTTTTTTGGAGACCTTGTCCACTAACTTGTTTGGTTATGCTATTCTCATTAGGCTGTCATGATAGACATCTTCATATGAATGCTATACTTTGTTGGTTTCCTGTGTATTATTCCACTAGACTCTCGTGTTTAAAATCTCATGCCTAAGTTCTTTATACTAATTCTTGACCATGTTTTCTTTGAAACTTTACTTGAATGGTATTCTATCTCATGTTGGTCAATACTATCTTATGCCTAAGTTCTTTATGCTATCTTCTGCCTAAGATGTAATATCACTATTTTTGCTTCTAAAATCTTACAATGATTTAGTGATCTTGTATTTTTTTTTTTGTATAATAACAGGCAGGAGGTTCTTGAACGTGGAAACAACCAAAGAGGGGCTTCAAGGCACTTAGTATTTTGCTATTTTGGGATGTATATAATATAATTACAATGAAGTACTATGCATTACATATGTAATTATCATTTTAGTAATGGAGTATTTAATATCCGACTTAAGATATTCTTTTGGTTTTTGTAAAATACTATTGGATGTGTTTCTATATATAATTTTGGTCATTACAATTGCTGAATTAAATAGGTTTCAATTGTGACAAAATATTATTATGTTATATTAAAGTTGCCACTGATTGTTTAATAGATTTTGTAGCAATTATTATTGCCACTAAATGCCATTCTCTAGCAGCAAGCTCATAGTCGCCACTGATTCTTTAATAGTTTTTGTAGCAATTATTATTGCCACTAAATGTCATTCTCTAGCAGCGAACTCGTAATCGCCACTGATGATTTAGTTTTTTTTGCGGCGACACCAATTGTCACTAAAAGTAACTCTGCAGTGGCGATATGAAAGTTGCTGAAATAGCTAATTGTGTTTGTGGCGACATTAGTTGCTACTAAACGAAATTATATTAAAAGCAGTCACTGATAGTAATTTCTTTTTGCGGCAACAGTTGTCACTGCTAAAAGTCACTAATCAGTGGCGACTTACGCCTGAATCTGTTTCGTGCAATTATTTTTTTGGCAATTGGGCATACATTTTGTAGCGATGATGTCGCCACCAAAAGGAGACATTTACTGGCGACTTTATGTAGTCGTCACAAATAATGTTTAGTAATGGACTTACATGCAGCAACCCTAATGTCACTGCTATAAATCTTTAGCGGCGACATTTTAATATTTTGTAGCGACATTGGTCGCCGCTAAAAATCCAATTTCTTTTAGTGTTACCACCTTCACAGTACAATATCAATCTGAGATAACCGGTAGACAGTGCCATGGGATGAGCCAGGCTACAAATATTCGGTAAACGCCCGCATGTCCGTCACTTGGCGAGTGCGTCACCTTAATTAACAGCAAATATCAAATAGTTTCGGGTTTCGAACCCTCAATTCCAAGTTTGGAAGCGTTACTTACCTCAAAACCGGCTAATACACTACTCCCCAGTGCCCTTGCCTCTAAATTCAGCCTCCGAGTGTTCCAAATCTACCAACAATAGTGTATATCATTATAATATACTAAGGAACTAATCCCAATCGAAATGTATCAAAAATCCCGAAATTGGTTAAACCCGACCCCCGGGCCCACATCCCAAAATTCAAAAAAATTTATACCAAACTGTTCTTTGTCTTTTCATGAGTCCGTACATATAAAGAACACCAAAATCGGAGTTCGTTTGACCCCTCAAATCGACCCTTAAAGGTCTCAAAATCTCAAGCCCAAAAATCTAATTTTTCTACTGATTTTCCATGAATGTACACTGGTTTTATGTTCTATAATCATCCATGATCGAGTTTTTATAATCAAAACACTTGCCTCTATGAAGAACAAGGATTTTTCTCTTCAAAATTCGTCCCAAAGCTCTTTTTCGTAAAACAATGGTGTAAAATAAGGTTTAAGTCGCGGAAGAGTTTATTTAAATATGCCCAGTGATTTCTTCACCGCGATCGCGGACTCTCTGTCGTTATCGCGGAGCACCACTCTTCAACCCCATGCACCTGCCTTATCCCTACGCGATCGCGATTCCTTCACGCGATCGCGATGCCTACCTTGCTCGACCTCTGCGATCACGAGCCCACTGATGCGATTGCAGAGTGTAAATACTACCCCCTCTTGAAATTCTCTATGCGATCGCGACTCCCTTCACACGATCGCAGAGAGTAAAAATCTGTTGCACTGACACCAGAAAAACCAGCAATTGCTCTAAGTCCAAAAATGCCGGTTAACCACCCGAAATCACTCCCGAGCCCCTCGGGCCCCAACCAAATATACCGACATATCCCATAACATCATTCAAACTTAGTTGCACACTTAAACCACCAAAACTAACATCAAAACACCAAATTTACATCGGATTCAAGCCTAAGAACTTCGAAAATTCTAAAACCCACCAATGATGCCGAAACCATCCAAAACAACCCCGATTGACCTGAAATTTTGCAGACACATCCAAAATGGCATTACGAACCTGTTCCAACTAATGGACTTCCATTCCGACCCCGATAGCGCATTTTCCACTGCCGTCCGGAATTCGCCAAAAATTAACTTTTGCCAATTCAAGCCTATTATACACCGGACGTCCCAAAATTATTCTGAACACACTCCTAAGTCTCAAATCCCCTAACGAAGCTATTCGAACCATAAAATCTGCATTCCAAGGTTGTTTGCCAATAAGTCAACTCTTAGTTGACTTTTCTCATTTTAAGGCTATTCTTAAAGACTAAGTGACTGAATTCTCATATAACCATTCCTATTTCAAGCCTATCAACTCTAACACATCAATAATAGAATAACCAATCTATAAAAAGTCAATAACAATAATTATAATGCAGGTTTTTACGTAACGACAGACCGTGTCATTACAATTTTAAAATATTAGATTTGGACATAATTTTTTAAAACATATTTCACTTTTTTTTTCGAAAAAATATGATGTGACTTATACTAATAAATTCTAAAATTTAAAAAATACCAGACAATAGCAAACAAACAAACTTGCTAATCTTGTACACGCAAAACCTTTATCGATGCTGTAAGCATTTAAATTTTATTGGACTTAAATCCAATAAAATAATTTGTATTATATGTCAAATACATTAGTTCAAATAAGTATTATGGGATAATATAATTGGATTAATTACATAATCCAACATATATGGATTAAATAAATAAGTCTTAATCCATTAAGCTAGCCCAGTTTAGTTGGGCTAAAGTGATGAGCCCACTTCATTAAGCCCAAGATATCATCTTCGTAGAGGCCCATTTTGGTGCCACGTGTCAAATGACGTGGCACGCCAAGTCAAATGGAAGAGTCAACAGGATCATGCCACGTGTCAAAATGACAAGGCATGCCAAATCACGTTAAAAAGCCAATGAAATCACGCTACATGTGCAAGTGACATATTCTGACCAATCAAATGCGGCCTTGTCACTCTTCAACCTGATTGGTCGGAAAGAGTTTGTTCTTATCATAACTCTTCCCTCCCACAACTATAAATAGGAGTCTTCATAACCCAGAAAAAGACACCATAAGTTATAAAAAGAAGCAAGAGGGATCTCGTGGATCAAACGCTGCGGATTTCTCTAAAAGCTACAAGCATTCAAGTGTTCTAAGGATTAAAAGATCAAGACATAGATTCAAGAATAAGCTGCAAGCCCTTGCATTAAAAATACGTCAAGATCAACATCAAGCTGCAAGTATTTAGATTAAAATAAAATAAAATTCAAGATTAAGCTCGAAAACTCTTTTATTTACTGCTGAAAAGTAGAATCAGAGGATCCATAGAGATTGTAACACTCAAATATTTAAAATAAAATACTACGATTGTTGTAATATTTTTCGGTCTTGATTTTATTTTCTCGACGCAATTAATTGTCTACAGATGTCATTCATTATCATCATCACAACCAGTCATGAACATAGATAAGTTTAGTACAAAATCATTATTTTTATAATGAACTACATAATACACTATCCTAAAATCATAACGTGATATCTTAATATCAACTGCTAATAACATAATTACTAGCCACTATAATTCGTCACATTGCAATAATATTACAAGATCCATCAGTCCAAAAGAAAATAATAGTAATTAGCTCGTGGATTGGTTGAGTCATAATAGATGGTGAGCTTTTTTATAAAATATAAAAGTTTGGGGTAATTTTAAAATTGTTAAAAAATCAAACAGTAATATTTTGGGGCAAAAACGGGTCTAGAGCTAGTTTTAGAATTTGAAAATTTTATTTTTAAAATTTGTCAAAACATGGATAAAATCTATAAACATACATTTTTTGTAAAAAAAAATTAAAAAAACTTGACGAAATCTATGGCCAAGTAGGGACTACGGCCTCATTTGTTTTTTCTTAAGATTAAGACCTCTGAATCTGAATACACATCTGAATATTAAGACATGTATTAAGATTAAAAAATCTGAATCTCAATACACATCTGAAAATGAAGAGGTGTATTAAGATCTGAATACTAAATGATTAAGGCTATTTGATTTTTTAACATCAGAATATATAAAATATATCTTTATTTAATAAATAAACATAAAATTCATACTAAATATTAATTAATCTAATATTCTATTCAGTAATATATATATATATATATTAAAATATAGTAGTTGCTGGTAGTGATGGCTAACGATAGTGCTTGTGAATGCCGACGAGAGGCGGTGGTTGGTGGAAGTTTTAGTTGATGGTGGTGGTTCAAGGTAGTAGCTAGTGGTAATTGGGAGTAGTGGTGATTATGATTGAGGATGGTGGTGGTGAGTGGTGATAGTTAATAATAGCGGCTGGTGGTAGTTGTGATTGAGGAATGTGGTAGTTTATAATGATTGGCAGTGCCGGCTATGGTTGTTAATGGTGATGGGGTGGTTAGTTGTGATAGTTGAGGTGGATGAGTGTTAGTTGTGGTGAGTGATGGTGGTGGGAGTGGTAGGGATGGTGGTAGTCGATAATGGCGGCGGCTATGTGTGATGACCCAAAGGGTCATCTTATGATTTAAGACACCATTCCGGGTTCATTAGCCTTAAAAATATTAATTTTATTCACCTCTATTTGCGTGCACAGTCCGAACGTGAATCCGGAAAGCCTCTATGTGAAAATATAAGAAATAATAATTTCTAGAGTTAAAATTTGATTTTAGTTGGCTTTGGTCAATATTTTGAGTAAACGGGCCCGGACCCGTATTCCGACGGTCCCGGGAGGTCCGCCAGTAAAATATGGGACTTGGGTGTATTCCCGGAATTGAATCCCGAGGTCTCTAGCTTAAGAAATGAATTTTTGAAGAAAATTATTATATTGAATTTTAAAGGAAATAAAGAAATGAATTAATGTTTGAACTCGTTGGTATCAGGCCCGTATTTTGGTTCTGGAGCTCGATACAGGTTTTTTATAATATTTAAGTCCTATCTGTGAAATTTGGTGGAAATCGGAGTTCATTTGACGTGATTCGGACGTCCAATAAGAAAATAGTGAATTTGAAGTGTTCTTGAGAAAATCATGCTTTTTGATGTTCAAGTCGTAGTTTTAGGTGTTATTTTGCAATTAGATTGCACGAGCAAGTCCGTATGATATTTTTAGACTTGCTTACATGTTTGGTTTGGAGCCCGAGGGCTCGGGTGAGTTTTGGATAGGCTACAGGGTGTTTCAGACTAATAAACTTCTATTGTCATAACTGCTACTGGTGCACTGACTCGTTCCTCTTCGTGATCGCGAAGCATCTCCTGCGATCGTGAATAGTAAATGCACTGGGGGTCATTTTTTTCTTCGCAAATGCGAAGTCTTGGATGCGAACGCGAAGCACTGGGGGAGTGCCCTCCGCTAACGATGTCTGACTTACGCGAATGAGTGTTAATGGACCTGGGGGGGAGGGGAATCCGTTTCTTCTACGCGAACGCGACCACCTGGTCGCGAACGCGATGACCAAAGGCCGCAAATCATCGCGAACGCGAGCCTACCTATGCTAACGCAAAGGCTATTGGGCCATAACACTCCGCGATCGCGACAGGCCCATCGCAAACGAGATGAAGTCCTGCCTAGCGATTAAAAACAGAACAGTAACACGTGAATAAGCCATTATTTCATATTTTCAAAACCAAGAAGACCTAGAGGCGATTTTCCATATACAAGTTCTTCCCCTAAGTGTTGGTAAACGATTCTAAACTATTTTCTTTCGATTACCCATTATTTTTCGTAACTTTTCAATCAAAAATCAAGGGTTTTCATGGTAGAAATTGGGGGTTTGGGTAGAATAAGGGAATTCTGTAAAATTTGAATTTAGACCTTGAATTGGGGTCGGATATCGAAATTAACTACATATTCGGGCTCGAGGGTGAATGGGTATGTCGCGCCCCCTTTTTCTCGCGAAATTGGGTTTCGATATTTTTGGGACAACTCCTTTTGAAAGGGTAAGTAAAAGGAATTGGTTTAGAATTTCCACCTACCGGATCAAGGTGCGTTAGGGCACCTAAAGCAGATAACTCATGTTATACCGGTTTACATCACCAAAGATCGGGTAAGGGCTCAAATTACCTTAAGGGGAAGGTGTTAGGCACCCCTCGAGGTCCACAACGGTGGGTCCCGGCCGAACTTAAATTAAGCGAATTAGTCTAAGGAAAAGAAAACTAATTAATAGGGATGGGGGGGTCCTACCCTGTGCAATACTTTGTAACTCCCTAAAATCAGGGCATTACTCATGGTATTTAGCACACAGACTATCATCTCCTACTACCCGATTACTATCTTTAAGTTGTTACCTAAAGCGCTCTAGTTGATTTTAGTTTGTTTCCTATGCGTTCACTACCCGTCCCTTACCTATGGCCCTGGAGGCATTAGGACCTCTATTTGGGATAGTTCTAGACTAAACCTCAGTTGCTCAAAATTGTAAAAGACTAGGCGACAAGAAAATAATTAGGACTTTCAGATAAGGCAGATATGGGCTCATGCTGACCTCCATACATAAACAACAAATGCACGAAATTGATTTCGCAAGCTTTATTAATCTTAAAGTTCCTATAGGCAGGATATCTAGGCGAGAAGATGGATATATAGAGGCAGTTTTATTAAGGCGAGTGTCAGGACCTATCATTTGCCTACTGTTTTTATTCAGTATAATATCTAGGCATTTCAGACAATACTGAATCACAATTACAAATCCATAATTGTTATTTGATCCTATAGGCATATTGTCTAAGTGATTGAATGTGGAGATTATATTCAGAACCAATAGAATCCTATAGGCATGACTTCTACAAGCGAATTGATGTAAACCCTATAGGCATGATGTCTAGATTTGAAATTGGTTTTAGCCCTATAGGCATGGTATCTATTACTGAATTGATTTAAATCCTATAGGCATGATCTCTAGGTTTGAAATTAATTTTAGTCCTATAGGCATGATATCTATTAAGCAGAACATGGACAGAAATTGTATGTATTGCCAGAAAACAATTGAATCAAACATTGGGGTCTTATAGGCATGATTGCTAACACATGTTTGTTGAACGGATTGATAGATCCTATGGGCAGGATTTTCTAACGCAATTATAACATTAGCCCTATAGGCAAGATCTCTAGTACGCAAATATAGAACTCAAAATCGACATCACCAACGAAAGTCCTATAGGCAGGATTTCTAAACACAACATAGAACTTATATAGTTTTGACAAATGAACAGAATTAAAAACATAGATGAAACCCTATAGGCAGGATTTCTACCCAGATTAACAAAAGGAAATAAGAAAACCCCCTGATTTTACTAAATACACCAGAATCTATTTATTACAAAGTTATTACAGACCAGGTAACAAATGAATTACATAATAGGAATATGATACACTATAGGGAGCCTTCATTAGGCCCAAATAAACTTGGGAACCAGGCCTTCAAACCAATCAACTTCGAGGCTCATTTCATAGGTATAACATAGCCAAATACGAGTGATTCACCCGTAGAACATATAGAACTAGATTCCAATGTGTCAAAGTACCCAAGGTCCTCAGGGACCCAGGGAAATGCTCACACCAGAACCAAATATTTAGAGATGATTCAAAAGAGATTAGGAACAAGTTCCTAGTGCGTCGGAGTTCAGAAGAGTCTCGCATGGACCCTGAGCAGTGCTCACACTGGGGTGGTTGAGGATAGAACCTAAGGGACTAAGAGTGGAAGTTTTAAAAGAGTAACAACATATAAAAGAGGGGGAGACATATTTAAAACAGTTTTGATTTCAGAAGAAAAAAGTAGTTTAAGACATAGAACTTGTAGGCAGAATTGCACCAATAAAACAAGCAAGGTTCATGCTCAAACACACAGTTCAAATAAATTAAGTTTGGTTAAGCTAAATTTTCATGCTAGTATTTAGGACAACCTTGTTTAATCACAAAAGCAATTAGGCAAAGTGTTGAGGCAATCAGTCAAATTATCACATGAATCCAGAAGGGTGCAAAAAATATTAGAAAACAAGTTTGCAGGGCACAAATACAAATCTGCCAAGTTAGGATTAATTGACTAATTTCATGCTGGTAGTATCCTAAGAATGCAAAGTTCAAAACAGGTGCAGGATTAGCAAACATTGTGCATGAGATAAGTTAAACATTAAGCTAGCTTTAGGAGGATTCATATTATTCAAAGTATAACCAATTAATAGTGTCACTTATGGGACTAAATGAAATCATAGAATCATATAAAGGGGCAGAATCATACTCAGAATTTAAACATGCTAGTTGAGTAACGCATATTATGAAACATGGAGAATAGAGTGCCAACGGAGAATGTCTTACCAGTTAGGCAGGAAAGCAAGGAAATACATCACAATAGTTAAGTCTAGAATCACTTGACCTTGGATTTTAACCGGCCAAGACCTGAAACAAATGAGCACAAAATTAGAGTAAAAAGTTAAGTTTTAGTGAGAGTATTGAGAGTTCAAGTTCGTCCAAAGGGGAAAGGGTTTAAATAGTGTTCAATTAGGTGAACAAATAAGGGAAGTAATTAAACACACATAAATAAAGTAAAGAAATCAATCACATAACCAATTGAAGTCTAGTTTAAAGATAAATAATACAAAGTTCAGTCAATTAACAAGTCATAATAGCGTGTAATCAGGCGAGTAACACTCATAATAAGAAAAATATCAATTATCAGACAGTTTCAAGGCAAATAAGGTAAATAAATAATGGAAACATGGTACACTGAACAGAATAAGGAAAATATCAGTCCCATATGAGAAAGGAAAGAGTATCAGAAGATCAGTAAAAGTCTCAAACCCTAATTTTTAGGTAAACCTTCACAAAATCGGTCATAAAATAAGGCAATGAATCGCATACAATGAACGTAGACAGGAGATTGTTCAAAGAGAAAACCAGAATCGAACCAGATTCGGTTCAATTAAGATATGGAACCCTAATTTTACGGTTAATTAAGAATCCTCAAGATATACGAAAATATTCGTACTTACAAAGAAAAGATGATGAACACAAACGGAAACAACAGTAGGTTAAAGATTTGAACATGCTTTGGTTCGATCTTTACATGATCTGCTTACTATTTTAGGCAAGCTATTAGGTAGCACCAAAACGGGTAGCCAGTAAGGAGAGGGGACCAAATAAAGTAAGGAATCATGGATTGATTCAATTTTGGGTCTAGAATCAGGGAGGTTTTGAGTGACGGCGCTAGGGTTTTGAAAGGAGAGGGGGAGGAAGTGAGAGAGTGCATAGTGATGGCGGGCTGGGTGAAGTGAATTAGGGTTAGGGGTTTGGGTAAGGTAAAAAGGGGGAACGGGTTATGGGCCGTTGATCACGAGATCAACGGCTGAGATTTAAAATTAGGTTGGGCGGATTGTAATAAACGGGTATGGGATTGGGTTAATTAATCTTGAGCTGGTGTATTGGGATAATATATAGGCAATTGGGCTGGGGGAATTGGGTAGTTTATAGGTCCGAAATTAGGGTTTTAGGGGGCTATATTTTAAATACCCAATTTAACAAATAAATAATTTATAAAAATAATTAATAAATAAAAAATATCACTTATTCATAAAAATGATTTAAAATAATTAATTAGCATTATAAAAATATAAAAAAGTTATTTCTGTAGAAATAGCGTAATTATGCATATATATGGGCTATTATTGCAAAATATGCAAATTTAGCCTAAAGCTGCAAATA
Source organism: Nicotiana knightiana (assembly GCA_005239525.1). Classification (NCBI taxonomy): domain Eukaryota; kingdom Viridiplantae; phylum Streptophyta; class Magnoliopsida; order Solanales; family Solanaceae; genus Nicotiana; species Nicotiana knightiana. Next base: position 10,988 of record ML379259.1, on the reverse strand, counting down.
TAATTATGATAAATACATCAAAAATATTCAAAACTTAATATGGGTATAAATGATGAAAATTAAATGGTAAATCATCATAAAAATTATTTGAAATGCAATTAATAATTATTTATATAATAAAATGCAGGAATAAATTGAAAAAAAACCTTTAAAAATTATGAAAAATACTTGATGATGTTCATGCACTATTTTGAAGGTATATATGTATATTTAAAAATATATTAGGGAAAAATTGGGTATCAACAGGGTAAACAGAATTTGGTCCGAACCCCGAGTTTGGACCAAGCGGCCCGGGGTTGATTTTTAACTTTTTTTTTGGGAAAACTTAGGAAAACCGTGATTATGCATTAAAGTTAATTCCTTTAGCATTAATTAATAATATTGAACTAATAATGATTATATTTGAGTGTGTTGGAGGTGAATTCTAAAGGAAAAGTTATATTTGAGCAGTGAGTGGCCTGTGAAATTGAGGTAAGTATTTGGTCTAACCTTGACTTGAGGGATTAGGAATCCCCGACTTAATTGCTATGTGAAAATTCAAGTGTGTGGCGTATAGGTGAGCTGGCGAGTACTATGCGCCACGAAATTATTTGTTTAGCATGTTCCCTTCCCCATTTTCAATTTATTATATTCCTGTCTTAACTGTTTCACGATTTTTGATGCTTCCATGTCTACTTGTTTTCTATCTAATTGTTTTGCTAGATATTGTTTCACCTATTTGAAAGTATTAATTGTTCATTAGCTTCATTGTGGTACATTAATAGTTGAGCTGGTTGTCAGTGTTCCATGATACATTCTGGTTGGTTTCGTTGTGTAGTAATAATTGGTGAAGTTTCTTAATTGTACAACTTTATATTTACATTAGTTGAGACGTAAAATGCTGTGAGGGATTTTGATCTAAATTGTGAAACCCTTATTATAAATGGTGAAATGTGATTGTCTAGTGGGAACGGGTTGCACGCTGCAACAAGGAGCAATAAGGGTGGACAAGTGGGATTGGGTTGCATGCCGCAATAGGAAGANTTCATGTTGTTACTGGTTATATGAAGGAAACTGGAATACCCACTGTTCTATTTTGTTGTTTCCATATTCTGCTCTTATCATTATTTAAATTGTAACATGCGAATTCTCCTAAGGATTGGTTATAGCTGAGATCTGGAAAGATAGCTGAGTTATTTATTTATTTATTGCAAGTTACTGTTTCATTTAGTTTAGTATTTCCTTTTTGCTTTATTAGACACTATATACAGGTTATATTATAAATGCCCTGCCATAGCCTCGTCACTACCTCGTCGAGGTTAGGATCGACACTTACCATTACATGGGGTCGGTTGTACTGATACTACACTCTGCACTTCTTGTGCAGATCCAGGTTCCGGTCAGAGTTAATTTCGAGTAGTAGTTGATTATTCGCACGGAGACACGAAGTAGATATGCTGACGTCCGAAGATTCCTGGAGTCTTCTCCATATTATTTATTTACTGTTTTATTTAATTCAAAACAATCATATTATTTTTTAGCCAAATACTTGTAGTAAATTCTTAGTAGTTCGTGAATTGTGACTCCAAACCCTGGGTAGCTAGATATTAGCATTTGTTTCATGATATCATTTTATTAATTCATACATTATTTTGGTATCATTTATTGGATAGTATTAGACTTCTCATATGTTTTTAATTGTTTTGGATGTAGAACCATCTGATGTTGGCTTGTCTAGCAAGAATAGCGTTAAGTGCTGTCACGGTCCCAGCGATGGGAAATTCGGATCGTGACAAGTTGGTATCAGAGCACTAGGTTTCCTAGGTCTCACAATTCAGGGACAAGCTTAGTAGAGTCTGAGGGATCATTATGGAGACGTCTGTACTTATTTTTCAAAGGCTATAAAGTTAGGAACAAGTTCACTTTTATTCAACTCTGCCGTGCGATTCTTGTTATCCCCATACATATTGAACTCTTCTATTCTTATTCTCTCGCAGATGGAGAGAACGTGTACCTCATCTTCCGCTGACCAGCAACCGAATCCTCCAGCAGCAGCAGCTCCTACAAGGGGCAGAGGCCGAGGTTGTGCCATAGGCCGAGGCAGGGGCAGAACTCAGCCCAGTGCTCAGGAACCAGCTCCAACTGCGTAGCCACAGATAGAGCTTGATGTGGGGGCTCCATCTTAGACCGTTCTAGCGGGACCAACTCAGGTCCCAGAGGGGTTTATTTCTACCCCGGTGCTTCAGGATGCCTTGGTCCGACTAGTAGGCCTTATGGTGAGTGTAGCCCAGACTGGTGCACTCCCCGGGGCTGCAGCCATATACCATGCTGGAGAAGAAGTCCAGACTCCTGCTACCCACACTCCGGAGTAGACTACTCCTCAGATTCATACCCCAGCAGCCCATCCAGTTGGGGTAGTTCATCCAGTTGCTGCAACACCACTCGTTGATGGTACAGTTATGTCCTCCGATGCCTTATGTAGATTGGACAGGTTTATCAAGCTTTTCCCTGTTCATTTCAGCGGTGCCACTTTAGAGGACCCCCAGGAATACCTTGACAGCTGTCATGAGGTTCATCGGAACATGGGTATTTTGGAGACCAATGGGGTCGATTTTGCTGCTTTTCAGATGACCTATTCTGCCAAGAAATGGTGGTAGGATTATCAATTGACTAGACCAGCTAGATCACCTACTCTGACTTGGGATCAATTTTCACATCTCTTCTTGGAGAAGTTCCTGCCTATCACTACTAGAGAGGAGCGTCATCGTCAGTTTGAGCGTCTTCAGAAGGGCAGCGTGACTGTTATGGAGTATGAGCTCGCTTAGTGGATTTGGCTCGTCATGCTACTCTTTTGCTACCCACATAGGCAGAGAGAGGGTTAGGATATTTATTGAGGGTCTTGCTCAGCCGATGAGATTGCTCATGGATAAGGATACATGGAGTGAGATATCTTTCCAGGATGCGGCCAATGTGGCCAGAAGATTTGAGGTGGTTCTCGGATTAGGAGGTCAGGGTTCAGACAAGAGACCTTGCCATTCCGATGGATTCAGCGGTACCTAATCTTGAGGTGGGGTTTCTTTCAGTAGAGGCCATTCTTCCAGGTCATTTCATTCAGCACTTCAGGAATCTCATGGTACCTCAGGTGGTCGTGGTTCTTATATGCCTCCTTCTACTCAGCCAGCCTATAGTGCACCACCATCTCCTATCAGAGCACCCCCTCTTCAGAGTTATTATCGTGGTCAACCGTTTCGTCAGGGTCAGTCTCAGTTTTCACAGCCACAATATCAGGATGGATGCTTTGAGTATGGTGACTATAGGCATATTCGGAGGGCCTGTCCAAGATTGTCGGGTAGTCAGCCTTAGTATCAGGGTTTCCGTGCTATAGTTCCGGCACCAGCTGATGCACCACCTGCCCAGCCAGCCAAGGGTAGGGGTCAGGTAGCCAAAGGTAGGGGCCATATTGTTAGAGGTGAAGGCCAGCCTGCTAGAGGTGGAGGTCCGCCTATCAGAGGTCATCCCAGAGATGTGGTTCAGGGTGGATTGTATGTATTTATGGCCAGACCTGAGGCGAAGTCCTCTGATGTTGTTATCACAGGTACCATTTCAGTTTGCAATATAGATGCTTCAGTTCTGTTTGATCCGGGGTCTACTTACTCTTATGTGTCATCTTATTTTCTTCGTCTTTGGTTGTGCCCAGCGATTCCTTGAGTGTCCCTATTTATGTGTCTACGCTCATGGGGGATGCTATTGTTGTAGATCGTGTGTATCGTTTGTGTGTGGTCGTTATTGAGGGTCTTGAAACTAGTCTAGACCTTTTGCTTCTTGATATGGTGGATTTCGATGTCATATTGGGCATGAATTGGTTGTTACCTTATTATGCCATGTTGGACTGTCACGCCAAGACACTTACATTAGCTTTTCCGGGGTTTCCACGATTAGAGAGGAAAGGGACTCTGGCTATTCTTCCAACAGGGTTATTTTCTTATACGAAAGCTCGTCGCATGGTCGAGAAGGGATTTTTGTCTCATTTGGTCTATGTTCGTGATTCTAGTGCTAAGGCTTCTTCTATAGATTCGGTGCGTGTTGTTCGTGATTTTCCCGAGGTGTTTCCTGCAAACCTGTCGGGGATTCCACCCGACATGGATATTGATTTTTACATTGATGTGGCTCCGGGCACTCAGCCCATTTCTATTCCTCCATACCGGATGGCCCCACCAGAGTGAAAGAATTGAAAGAACAGTTGTAAGACTTGCTTGATAAGGGCTTCATTAGACCTAGTGTCTCGCCCTGGGGTGCACCGGTTTTGTTCGTAAAGAAGAAGGATGGATAGATGAGAATGTGTATAGATTACCGGTAGTTGAATAAAGTCACTATCAAAAATAAGTATTCATTGCCGAGAATTGATGATTTGTTTGATCAACTTCAAGGTGCCAGTGTGTTTTCAAAGATTGATTTGATATCGGGCTACCATCAGTTGAAGATTAGGGCATCCGATGTACCTAAGACAGCTTTTCAGACAAGGTATGAGCACTATGAATTTCTGGTGATGTCTTTTGGCTTGACTAATGCCCCAGCAACATTTATGGACCTGATGAATCGATTTTCAAGCCTTATCTGGATTCCTTCATAATTGTGTTCATTGATGATATTTTAATATACTCCCGCAGTTGGGAGGAGCATGAACAACACCTCCAGATAGCGCTTCAGACTTTGAAGGATAGTCGGTTGTATGCTAAATTTTCAAAGTGCGAGTTCTGATTGGATTCAGTAGCCTTCTTGGGTCACATCGTATCAGCAGAGGGTATTCAGGTAGATCCTAAGAAGATAGAGGCAGTCCAGAACTGGCCTAGACCCACTTCAGCCCCGGAAATCAGGAGTTTCTTGGGTTTGGCGGGTTATCACCATCGTTTTATGGAGGGGTTCTCATCTATAGCAGCCCCGATGACGAGATTGACTCAGAAAGGTTCCCCATTCAAATGGTCGGACGAGTGTAAGGCAAGCTTTTCAGAAGCTCAAGACAGCCTTGACTTCAGCACCGGTGTTCGTTTTACCATCAGGTTCAGAATCTTTCACGGTATATTGTGATGCCTCCCATGTTGGGCTCAGAGCGGTATTAATGCAGGAAGGCAGAGTGATTGCATATGTGTCCCGACAGTTGAAGGTTCATGAGAAGAATTATCCTGCCCATGACTTAGAGTTGGCAGCCATTGTTCACGCATTTAAGATTTGGAGGCACTATCTCTATGATGTGTCGTGTGAGGTTTTCACGGATCATCGCAGTCTTCAGTACTAGTTCATGCAAAAGGATCTTAATTTGAGGTAGAGGATATGGTTAGAGTTATTGAAAGACTATGACGTCACTATATTGTATCATCTAGGGAAGGCCAGTGTGGTGGCCGATGCATTGAGTAGGAAGGAAGTGAGTATGGGTAGACTTGCATTCGTTCCAGTCGGTGAGAGACCGTTAGCTTCAGATATTCAGACTCTGGCCAATCAGTTTGTGAGGTTGGATATTTCGCCCAACCGTGTTTTAGCTTGTACAGTCGCCCAGTCTTCCTTATTTGAGCGTATTAGAGATTGACAGGATGATGACCCGCATTTGATAGTCCTTAGGGACACAGTTCGGCACGGTGGTGCCAAGCAGGTTACAGTTAGAGATGGCGGTGTTTTGAGGATGCAGGGCCAAGTGTGTGTGCCTAATGTTGATGGGCTTCGTGGGTTGATTCTTGAGGAGGCTCACAGTTCTAAGTATTCTATTCACCCGGGTGCTGCCAAGATATACCAGGACCAGCGACAGCATTATTGGTGGTGAAGGATGAAGAAGTACATTGTTGCTTATGTGGCTCGTTGCTTGAATTGTCAACAAATGAAGTATGAGCATTAGAGACCTGGTGGCTTGCTTCAGCAGATAGAGATTCCTGAGTGGAAGTGGGGGCGTATTATTATGGACTTCGTTGTTGGGCTCCCACGGATTCAGAGGAAGTTCGATGTTGTTTGGGTTATTGTGGATAGGCTGACTAAATCAACACATTTCATTCTGGTGGCAAGTACTTATACCTTTGAGCGGTTGGCAAAGATATATATTCGTGAGATTGTTCGCCTTCATGGTGTGCCCGTATCTATCATTTCTGATCGAGGTATGCAGTTTACCTCGCACTTTCGGAGGGTAGTTCAGCATGAGTTGGGTACACGAGTTGAGTTGAGCATAACATTCCATCCGCAGATGGACTGGCAGTCCGTGCGTACTATTTAGATCTTGGAGGATATGCTTCGTGCCTATGTTATTGACTTTGGAGGTTCTTGAGATCAGTTCTTGCCGTTAGCGGAGTTTGCCTACAATAATAGCTACCAGTCGAGCATTCAGATGGCTCCCTACGAGGCATTGTATGGTAGACGGTGTAGATCGCCAGTTGGATGATTTGAACCGAGAGAGGCTCGGTTATTGGGTACAGGCTTAGTTCAGGAGACCTTGGACAAGGTCAAGATTATACAAGATCGACTTCGTATAGCTCCTTCCATGCAAAATATTTATGCCGACCGTAAAGTTCGTGATGTGGAACTCATGGTCGGAGAGAGGGTATTACTTCGGGTATCACCTATGAATGGTGTTATGAGGTTCGGGAAGAAGGGCAAGTTGAGCCTTAGGTATATCGGGCCATTTGAGATTCTCGAGAGAGTCGGGAGGTAGCTTATAGACTTGCATTGCCTCCAAGGTTATCCTCAGTTCAACCGGTATTCCATGTGTCTATGCTCCGGAAAAATCATGGTGACCCGTCCCATGTATTAGATTTCAGCTTTGTCCAATTGGACAAGGATTTGACTTATGAAGAGAAGCCAGTAGCCATTTTAGACCGGCAGGTTCGTCAGTTGAGGTCAAAGAGTTACCCATCAATTTGAGTGCAGTGGAGGGCTCAGCCTGTTGAGGCCGCTACTTGGAAGTCTGAGTCGGACATGCGGAGTATATACCCACACTTATTCGCCAGTTCAGGTACTTTTCTATGTTCGTTCGAGGACGAACATTTGTTTTAGAGGTGGAGATTGTGATGACCCAAAGGGTCATCTTATAATTTAAGACACCATTCCGGGCTCATTAGCCTTAAAACATTAATTTATTCACCTCAATTTGCGTGCAGAGTCCGGGCGTGAATCCGGAAAACCTCTATGTGAAAATATAAGAAATAATAATTTCTATAGTTAAAATTTGATTTTAGTTGGCGTTGGTCAACATTTTGAGTAAACGGATTCCAACGGTCCTGGGAGGCCCGCAATAAAATATGGGACTTGGGCGTATGCCCGAAACTGAATTCTGAGGTCCCTAGCTTTAGAAATAAATTTTTGAAGAAAATTGTTATACTGAATTTTAAAGGAAATAAAGAAATGAATTAATGTTTGAACTCATTGGTATCGGGCCCGTATTTTGGTTCCAGAGCCCGATACAGGTTTGTTATAATTTTTAAGTACTATTTGTGAAATTTTGTGGAAATCGGAGTTCATTTGACGTGATTCGGATGTCTGGTTGAGAAAATAGTGAATTTGAAGTGTTCTTGAGAAAATCATGATTTTTGATGTTAAATTCGTAGTTTTAGGTGTTATTTATTTTATTTGATCGCACGAGCAAGTCCGTATGATGTTTTTAGACTTGCGTGCATGTTTTATTTGGAGCCCCGAGGGCTCGGGTGAATTTTGGATAAGCTAGGGGGTGTTTCAAACTTATAAACTTCTGCTGTCACAACTGCTACTGGTGCATTGACTCATTCCTCTTCACAATTGTGAAGAGTAAATGTACTGGGGGTCATTTTGTTCCTTGCGAACGCGAAGTCTTGGATGCGAACACGAAGCACTGGGGGGAGTACCCTTCGCGAACATGATGTGTTAATGGACCTGGGGGGAGTCTGTTTCTTCTACGCGAACGCGAACGTGACCACCTAGTCGCGAATGCGATGACCAAAGGCCGTAAAGCATCGCGAACGCGAAGGACATTGGGCCGTAACACTCTGCAATCGTGACAGACCCATCCCGAACGCGGTGAAAGATTGCCCATCGATTAAAAACATAACAGTAACACGAGAATAAGCCATTATTTCATATTTTCAAAACCAAGAAGACCTAGAGGCGATTTTCAATATACAACTTCTTCCCCAAATATTGGTAATTTATTCTAAACTATTTTTTTTCGATTACCCATTGTTTTGCATCATTTTTCAATCAAAAATCAAGGGTTTTCATGGTAGAAATTGGGAGTTTGGGTAGAATTAGAGAATTTTGTAAAATTGGAATTTAGACCTCGAATTGGGGTCAGATTTTGAAACTAACTACATATTCGGGCTCGGGGTGAATGGTTAAATAGAATTTGGTCTGAACCCCGAGTTTGGACCAAGTGGACCCGGGGTCGATTTTTAGATTTTCTTTTTGGGAAAACTTAGGAAAACCATGATTATGCATTAAAGTTAATTCCTTTAGCAATAATTAATGATATTGAACTAATTATGATTATATTCGAGTGAGTTGGAGGTGAATTCTAAAGGAAAAGTTGTACTTGAGCAGTGAGTGACCTGCGAAATTGAGGTAGTGTTTGGTCTAACCTTGACTTGAGGGATTAGAAATCTCCGACTTAATTGCTATGTGAAAATTCAAGTGTGTGGCGTATAGGTGAGCTGATGAGTACCTATGCGTCACCAAATTATCTGTTTAGCATGTTCCCTTCCCCGTTTTTAATTTATTATATTCCTGTCTTAACTGTTTCACGATTTTTGATGTTTCCATGTCTACTTGTTTTCTGTCTAATTGTATTGTTAGATATTGTTTAACCTATTTGAAAGTATTAATTGTTCCTTAGCTTCATTGTGGTACATTAATGGTTGAGCTGGTTGTCAGTGTTCCATGATACATTTTGGTTGGTTTCGCTGTGTAGTAATAATTGGTGAAATTTCTTAATTGTACAGCTTTCCGTTTACGTTGGTTGAGACATAAAATGTTGTGAGGGATTTTGATCTAAATTGTGAAACCCTTATTATAAATGGTGAAATGTGATTGTCTGGTGGGAGGGGGTTGCACGCTGCAACAAGGAGTAATAAGGGTGGACAAGTGAGATCGGGTTGCACGCCGCAACAGGAGGAATAAAGGTGATGTGTGTGTGTATATATTGAGGAGTAATAAAGGTGGATAGGCGGGATCGTGTTGCACACTGCAACAAGGAGTAATAAGGGAGAAAATTCATGTTGTTACTGGTTATATGAAGGAAACTGGAATACCCACCGTTCTATTTTGTTGTTTCCATATTCTGCTCGTACCGTTGTTTAAATTGTAACATGGAAATTCTCATAAGTATTGGTTATAGCTGAGATCTGGAATGATAGCTGAGTTATTTATTTATTTATTACAAGTTACTGTTTCATTTAGTTTAGTATTTATTTTTTGCTTTATTAGACACTATATACATGTTATATTATAAATGCCCCGTTGTAGCCTCGTCACTACCTCGTCGAGGTTAGGCTCGGAACTTGCCACTACATGGGGTCGGTTGTAGTGATACTGCACTCTGCTCTTCTTCTGTAGATCTAGGTTTTGGTCAGAGTTGATTTCGAGTAGTAGCTGATTGTTCATACGGAGACACGAGGTAGATCTGCCGACGTCCGCAGATTCCTGGAGTCTTCTTCATATTAGTAGTAGCTGATTGTCCATACGTTATTTTGGTATCATTTATTGGATAGTATTAGACTTCTCATATGTTTTTAATTGTTTTGGATGTGGAACCCTCTGATGTTGGCAATAGCGTTAGGCGCCATCACGGTCCCGACGGTGGGAAATTCGGGTCGTGACACTATGATTGAGGATGGTGGTGGTCGTGGTGGTGATTGAGTATGGTGATGGTGGGTGGTATAGTGGTAGTTAATAATGGCAGGCAGTGGCGGCAGTTAATAATGAACATGGATGATAGCATCTTAATAAAATTAAGTCTTTGTTATACATCTTAATCATACAGACCTATTCAGACCCATTAATTGGTTGTGAAGTAAAATAAACAAATGCACTTAATGTCTAAGTTATGGATCATTAAGATTCAGACCTCCATTAAGTACAAACAAATGAGGCCTAAGTCTCCTCATGGCCGATTTTTTGTTGTATAAACAAATCAACCTACGGTGAATATAAGAGTCAGTAAAATATTCAATTTTTGGACTTAATGACTTGGCTGAAGAAGGCGAATACATGCTTCCCTTACTCAAATTAGTCAAGTATCTTTGGACTTTTACTTAAATTAGTTATTTCTTTCACATGGAGCACTAATAGTCCACATTCTTTAATAAAATGGTACACTTTTAGTCTCCATGTTTGATATGAAAAAAAATATTTTTCATAGGAAAATATTGTTCTACAAAATGTGTGGTTATCATTTATTTTTTCTTGTTTGGTTGGTGAGTGAAAAACTTTTTTCGAGTTATTTTTTCTAATGTTTGTTTAGAGAGTAAAAAATATTTTTTTGATTTTTTTTTTATGCTACTTTTCTTACCCCCTCCACCTTCTCCCAAATCCCCCTCCCCTCCCCTCCCCCAACCCCAATTACCCAATGATTTCAAGACTCTATGCTCTTCATGAATTTAATTATTCTTTTAAAAATTTACACAAACCCAAAGTGACTAATGTGTTGCTTTACCTTTTCTCACAGAAACAACGTTGAAATTTGTTTTACACAACCAAAAAGAAAATACCTTTTTTTGGTTATAAAAGAAAGTACTATTTCTACAATATGAAAAAAGTACTCATTTTGTTAAAATGAAAGAAAATATTTGTTCTATATCATAAAAAGAATATACTTTTTGTTACATCATTTTGTTGAAATGAAAAAGAAATACTTTTTCCACATCATAAAAAGAAGAAGAATTAACCCAAATAGCCGCCTACCTAACTGCTTAAACTAAAAATTGCCGGTGGGGGTATATGATCATGCTCAACTATGTCTAATAAAAGACTAAGCGGACGTTGCAAATATAATCCGGGGTATTATGCCC
>MDKJ01242941.1:0-79954 GCA_005239525.1 Nicotiana knightiana | reverse complement strand
ATACCAACAAAGAATTGATAGTCCACCAATCCTCTAAGTCTGACGATGTCTCTTTGGGCATCGCAATACTTCCGTCCACGAAGCCAAATTTCTTCCTCGCCCTCAGGGCTATCCGAACGGATCTAGCCCATTCTTCATAATTATCACCTTTCAATTGAACTTGGGTGATAACTAAACCAGGATTGTCATTGGAAGTGATATCGTATGGTGATATCGTCTTCCTTTGAACTACACCTTCCTTCACAACGGCCTGTGTTTCGTCGGCCATAATTCAAGACAAAAAACACACTGTTCAAAAGAGAACAAAGACAAATAATAATATTAGACAATGAAGAGTTCTTCAAAAGACTATGGCTCTGATACCATGAAAGATTTGATGCGGAAGACAAAGAACAATATTGGAGGAAAAACTCTTGCTCTTCTCATTAATTCCACAAGTATTTATAGACAAAGAAGTTAGAGAAATAAGAGAAAACCTAAACCTAATAGGAGACCAAGACCTAAACCTAATAGGAAAATAAATATACAAGGAAAATATACAAACTCCTAATAAGGAAAATATTACACATTCCTAATTAAACTGTAATTTTTTCCTTATCACTAATTCTTTCCTTATCAGTGTCATCGAATTTACTAATTTAATAATTATAAAATTAAATTTTCTAATTGGGAAAACCAAAAAGGCACGTAAAGCTATAAGCTACGGTCCATGTATTTGTCAATCCATTTATTCAATTATTCATTTCATTATCAACAAAGCTTAAAAGCAATAAATTGATCAAGTAGAGGGTCCAATTTGGGACATTATTCTTGATTTGCACTTCAATATCACGATCAATATTCTATTTATTATTTCCTGTTTATATTATTTGTCTTTTAAAGCGTTTATGAACCCTTTTTTTACGACTAGTTTTTCTTAGGGACCCCTTAAAAATATTTAATACCCATAATTATAAGTATATTTTTCATTTTGGCTTTTCTTTAATATAGGTTAGCTTATTCATTGAGATTATATGTATTTGTACGACAAGTTGTGTCACGTAGTCGTAGGCATGCAAAAGGCAGCTTAAAGCTTATGTCAAATGACACAATTTGAACATATTTTATATTCTTTTTTTATGTATATCCATTTCGTGAATACTACATAAAGTATAAAGTAAGCCTTTCGTAAAGTGTTTATTACAACTTGGGAAAGATGATATACGTCTCTATCCATAGTTACGATTTAGAATTTAAAGTTTATAAATTTTTATATCGATCTTAATATATTATAATATACAATAATAATTAACATGATTTATAATTAAATATTTAATAGATATTTAATGAGTTTTTTAAAAGCCAACAGATCCTTCCACCTTCAAAGCATATAAAGAAGCCAATACTAATTGTTTGCTACTTGTCCCTGAAGTAAAGGAGAAAAGAAGAAAGAAAAAAGAAAAGTAATTTTCTAATGTTCCTCCATTTTAGTAGAAACAAATTTTGTCATCTTTTTGGTCTGCTAAAGTATGTGAGAGGAATAATAGGATATGGAATGAAATTAAAAAAGAATAACAACGTAATCAAATTAATATTATATAGAAGCTTTATTATTTAGAGATAAGCTCAATATTCAAATTGATCATGGTTCCCTACCATTGATCTAATGACGAAATCCGTTTTTATCCTTTTTTTAAGAAAAAAAAATGACGTCAAAAATTGTTAAATATATCATAAACTCACACTGTTTAAGGGTCAGCTAAAATAGTATTTAAGTTTATTTTAATTTATTTAGGATTAAAACGTAGTTATTATTATTATTATTATTTATTTATTTATTATTATTATTATTGTAGGCGGTCAATCATCCGGATTTTCTACAAATTACAAGCTACAAGTAGTTATTTCATCAAAGTTCATTTACTATATGTGAAAATCAAATATCATGTTTAGTTTATTTGACGGTCAAATAAAAACTAAAAATTAAAAAGGTGAGATAAATTGTCAATGAGATTTGGGAGAGTCAAATTGAGCGGTAAAAAGTGTCAACATTTTCGTCTCGAAGTTGTTTGACATGAAGAAGATCAAAGTCATGATAATGTCAGATGCCTAAACTAAAGTCAAATTTCAACCGGTAAAATCACTCTATTGTTTTATTTTTCAAAATTGGGTAATATCTAGTAATGGTAGTAATATTTTTTTGTTTTGTTTAGCAAATCACCCTTCTCTAATTAGTGAGGTGTAATTTAAGAGAAACATTTAAAATAAAAATTAAGCATAACTTTGACAATTACTTTTATGAATAAAATTATTAAATATTTTTTAATGAGTGTACATAACCTTATAACACATATATTATGGACTTAAGAAGCGATGTATGATTTAAAACTTATGTGTTTAGAATTTTAACTTTTTAAATTAATAATACTTATTAATATATTTCTTATGATAAATTCAGCATTTTGACTAAAATTATTAAGTTTAATTGCACTTGTACCATAAACTCTAGCTCTTCTGGACCAAAGGTGCTATAAATTTTTTTACAAAAAGGAACATAATTTTTTTGTAAAAATAACACGAGTTAGTCAGTTTTTGGACTAGTCATTCAAAAATAGTTATCATTTGCAAAATTATTGAAAAATAGTCACTATTTTGTCATAACACCGAAAGTTCCAGCATAATATACTGGAGATCGGTGCACCCGTGTAGGAACTTCCAACATATTATGCTGGAACTCCAACACGCGAAAAGTCTCAGCATAATGTATTGGAGATTGGAACACTTGTGTATAAACTTCCAGCATATTATGCTGGACCGATATATTATACTGGAACTCCAGTATATTATGCTGGAAGTTCGGTATATTATACTGCAACTCCAGTATACTTATGTTGGAGTTCCAGTATAATATACTGGAGTTTCAGTATGCTTATGCTGGAATTCCAGTATACTAGAATTTCAGTATATGATATTGGAGTATTTTTCGAATTTTGAACAGTATTTTCGTTCAGATTTATCTATACATAAAAAGTAGTTAAATTTTGATTACTTTAGAAATTATAGTTATTTTTGAACGATCACTTATAAATTTAGCTATTTTTGAATTTCTTCCTAATTTTTTTTTTTTTTTTTTGTATATTGATCCAATTTTTAAAGGTTCTCTTCTAAGTGAAAAAAAAAAATCAATTGTGCATATTTTTTATTAAGCTCAAGTTGGTGGGAAGAAAACATTTTTGACTTACAAATATAGAAAATTAGGTAGTGTTTTGTTCATTATCAGTGGAGATCCTGTTCGTACGCGGCGCTCTACTTTTAAGTCACCGTTTGGGCCCCGCAATATCTGGGCCCGCGTCGGAGTAATGTCCCTCACGTGGGCCCACTATTCTTGACTGCCGTGCCAATCCTCCTCGTGTTCCTTGGAATTTCTAGACTAGCCCATAAATAAATTAAAAAAATGTTGACAATAAATAAAATTAAAAATGGAAGAGAACCAACATTATAGTTTTTGTGTTTCATGCATATTATGTGCATTACCAAATTGTTGGTTTAATAACATGCATGATTCATCCCATTGTTTTATGCTAGTTATTGTTGATTAATATGTCTTCTTTTTGGGAGGGGGTATTGGCTTATTTTTGTACGTAATAGTTTTGGTTTTCGAGTCAGTTTGTGTGCACGTCAACTCAAGGGAAAATATAGATTTTTATTATCGAGTTTATTTGAAATTACTATTTCTGCTAAATAACAAAAAATTTATGTGTAAAATGTACTAAAATTATAATAACCGATAGGTCTAAACCTATAATATTAAGAATATACTTTCTTCATTTAAATTTAAATGAGGTAGTTTGACTCCGCACGGGTTTTAAGAAAAGAAAAGAAATTTTTTGAAACTTGTAGATTAATTCTGTTCGCTGTACTATTTTTGATATTTGCTTAAATTATAAGAAAGAAAAATAGTTAACTCAATGGATGGCTAGTTAATATTTGATTGAAGTTAAAAAAATATTTCAGTTGAAAGGAAGACAGTAAAGTAAAGTTGTATTTCATTTAATACTCATCATACAAATATTTCAAAATAAGAACTTGTATTTTATTTTTATATGCTGAATTTTGTATCTGCACATACTGTCATCAAATGCTAAAATTCAATCTTTACAAGTATTGGATAAACATAATAAATATCAGATAAGTACAATTTACAAGTCAAGAAATTAATACAATTCATTAATGACCAACTTAACATGAATTAAGAGAGAGACACTTATCAAGTAATATTTCATTTACTTAAAAATCACTCTAGAAAGGTTAATAACTGTTGAACTAACTTTTGCAAAAGAATACCAAGACGGAGAAATCGACACAAATACAATTTTGGTTGTTACAATAATAATATACCCGGTAACTTAAATTTTATTGTATCGTATCGTTTAATCCATCTCTACGTAACAACGAATGTGACACTTTATATAACGACCGATTTGATGTGGTTGTGCCATTATCTTATCTTTTTTTCTCATTTCACCCTTCACTATTATTAAATAATTTTATTTTATCATTTACCTTACCTTTTTATATAATAAATTTACCTCGTATCATTTTTTTTTTTTTAATACTGTAAATTTATTCTTCATATTGCTGGTGCATGATACCATGAAACAACGGCAAATGATACAATCTATCCAAACAACCATACAATACGATACGAAATATTATGAAACGATGTGTAACAACCATCCAAACAAGTTGTAAAATTTTATAAGTAAAATTTGAAAAGGGTAGTATGTACACTCACCTTACCTAAGCTTTCTGAAGATAGAGAGGTTGTAACCGATAGATCTTGCCTTAAGGAAAGCATAATCCCAACCGCCGTGAAGAAAAATATGATAGTGAAGAAGTTATGGGAAAAAAAGCAATAACAACGACAAGAAAATATAGTAATAAAAAATGAAGTATAAGAAAATAATGAAGTAATGCTAATATAACTGGTATGGAGAAAAAAATCATACAAATACCTACTAGCTTAATCATCGACGTTCACACCTCGACCAATAAATTTTGATTTCAATATTTGCATTTTCTTGTGTACGAATTATTATTTTCAGTGAACAAACTTTCTAACATAGTTTTTCCGATTGTTCAACTTGTGATAATAGTTTTACCGTTAAATTAGATGAAAAGGTTATAAACTCTCTTGATTTTGGTCATTATTGCTAAAACAAGACTAAACCAAGATTTCATTGTCTTGAATTATATTAAAAATATTCTTCCATCTCTTAGAAAAGGTAAAGAATGGAGGCGAAAAATGTTACTTTTATATAATATTTTAAATTTTTTGGTATTTTCTTATGATATGCACAGTCTATAAATTTTAAATTCATATTGTCGATCTTTACTTGTTTAAAATTAAAATACATGCGTTGTTATTTAATATTTTCTTATATAATAATTGAATAAACCATCGTAATATGATTCCATCAAAATAGTGTAAACCAAAAAAAAAACTTAAAGATTCGTTAATGGAACTAACTTTAACAGATTTCAATGTCATAGTGCACCTAACACACATTCAATTCTTTTCTTGAAATGGATGTTACTTCGAAGGAAAAAATGTCAATTAATATCAATTTTTAAAACTATATAACAAATAGTTAATCAATTAAACCATAATAAAGCATGTGGTCATCCTTCTGTTTCACTCAGATTATGGGCAACGAGTTCTTTTTCTTTATTTTGAACAAATAGCTCAATCACATCTCATTTAAAATTGCTAGCCTTCTTTGCCAACTGAAAAAAACTTTAATTAATTAAATCCAATTTTTTTTAATTCATATTTTTTATAAAATAAATTTAGTTATTTGTCACCATGTAGAAAGAAGTTGCAAACTATAAGTCTATAAAAGAATTTGCAAAAATAACATGACATTTAATATTTAATCTATATATGTTTAAAAACATATAGTAAATTTAATAAAAAGAATATCAAATAGATATGCAATGTGATATTTTTAGTATAAAAATTAAATGTACTAATATAAATCTTTGATTTATTAACCTACTAAAAATTTAGAGATTTATTTTTACAATTGAATGAGGGTAATATTGTCCAAGCGAAATGCATACATATTTTTTTTTTTTTTTTTTTGATTTTTTTTTTGGAGAAACCTGCAATCGCAACCTTCGGGTGTGCAATGACTCGCAAATTACAACGTGAATTAACTAGGCAAGCTCGGTACAACGACCACTAAATAAATAAATTTTATAGTTCACTTTGACTGAAACTCTAAGATCCAGACAATATTAATTCAACAACAAAAAGGGGTTATAAATTAGTACTACTATTCATTAATAAACTAATAAAATAAGTAAAAAAACACAAAAGTCCAAAAGCAGATGTTTATGATCTATAGATTCAGCTTCTATATTTTCTTTTCCCCTAATATTTTTCATTTCACTTTATTCATTCATTCATTCACACACACACACACAGTAACACACCCGCCTTTTTCATCTCTCTCTCTCTCTATCACCTCACACCATGTGAACTCTTCTCTCTCTCTCTATAAAAATATGTATGTACTAATGTGAGATCTTTGTAACTTAGTGGCTTCACTTCACTCTGAGATTTTCTTAGTTGTATAGCCAAAAAAACAATAATGGGGTCACTTGTTTTTCACTGAAAAAGCACATGATACTGTGTGTGTGTGTGTTTTGTTTCATATGCTGCAGTGAGATTTGGAGAGTGGCTGTAAGATGAAAATGAGGGGCTATTCATTCTTTACTGTTACTCTCATTCTTGTTGCTGTTTCCATTTTTCTTAGCTCAATCCATACTGATGCTTTACCAAGAGATACTTTCAAGTCCATTTTAGGTGAGTCATTTTGATCATTTCCAGTTTCTTGGCTGTTTAATATTGTGAAGAAGGTGAATTCTTGAATTGTTTTTTTTTTTTGTGTGGGTATTTTGTGAAAAAGGTGGAATCTTGACATTGGATTTTAATTGAGTCATTTGATCATTATCACTTTTATAGTGAAAAAGGTGAATTTTTTATGTTGGATTGTAGGAATTTAGGTGATTCATTTGATCATTTTCACTTTCTTAGCTATTTGTAGAGTAAGAAAGGTGAATTCTTGATGTTCGGTTTTAGGTGATTCATATGATCATTTCCACTTTTATAGTGAAAAGGGTGAATTTTTTATGTTTGGTTTCAGGAATTTTGGTGAGTTATTTTGATCATTTCCAAATTTTTTTTGGCTATTTGTATTGTGAAAAAGTTGAATTCTTGATATTGGGTTTTGATTGTCATTTGATCATTTCCACTTTTGTAGTGAAAAAATGGTGAATGTTTTATGTTGGGTTTTAGGAATTTAGGTGATTCATTTGATCATTTTCACTTTCTTAGCTATTTATATAGTAAAAAAGGTGAATTCTTGATGTTGGGTTTTAGGTGATTCATTTGATCATTTTCACTTAATTATTGGCTATTTGTATTTTATATAGTGAAAAAGGTGAATTCTTGATGTTGATTATCAGGTCATTCATGTGATCATTTCCACTTTTTGACTATTTTTATTGTGAAAAAGAGTGAGTTATTGATATTGGATTTTTAGTTTAAAGGGTTTTTGGCAGTAGTGCTGGGCTGGTGGTGGTATTGGGGTTCATTTCATAGCTATATGCCAAAAACAAAGAAAAAATTGGGTTTTTGGTGGAATCTGTGATTTGTTTTTATATGTGGTTCTTGCAATTGGGAAGTCATTTTCTAATTGTGGACAATTTTATTTAGCAATTCATGGTGTTATTTTCATGGTTGTTATGTATTTTGGTGTTAGTACTTTAATGGTCATTCACTAAAAAAGTATTCTTTTTTAATTTATCTCAGGTTAATTTAGCTCTTACTGTGTGATATCTTCTTCAAAATTGTCTTACTTGCACATCTGAATTAATAATATATAAAGCTTTTTGGTGATTGTAAGGACTTCAAAACTATATTTCTTCTTTTCAATGCTTTTAGATAATGGTTAAGTGTTAAAGAAAGGATCTTTTTTGATGTCGAATAGTTTTCCTTATTTCCAGTTTGGTGCTCTTTTATGTTAGTTTTAATCGTGAAGAAAAATGACAGGGGAGGGAAATTTGGAATCATGGAAGAATGGAGTATTGGACTCAGCAGGTATGGCACAAGCGCCAGGTCCAGCTGATGGGCATGTTGGCACGCTTGTGCTGGCGGGAAACAGGACGAGGAGACCGGACTTTCTTTCTGGTTTCCACAAATACAGAGGTGGATGGGATATTGCCAATAAACACTATTGGGCTGTAAGTACCATCCTCCCTTTTTTCCGCCATCGTTTGTCCTTGATTTATCTACGAAATTGTGTATCCGTGGATTTGTTTGTCGTTTTTGCTATATTTAGTGCTCTGTCTGATTTCTGATACTAGTCCCGACACGACTTTAAGCTCAAGTCCATAGCTATTTTATGAACCACTGAACTTCATGACCAAGTAAATAATTTCGACCAAGAAAATTCTGAGATAGAAGCTGCAGAATATGAGGTATAATTGGTTATGTTCACTTGAAAAATTTCTGTGCAGAGTGATGAAAAAATTGCTTTGTGAAAGAGAGATGGCCTAGTACTATTGCAATTAGATTTATGCATTGTTCTGTTCAGAGCAACGGCGAATTGCGTAGTTGGGTTTAAGTTGTTTCCTCTTCTAGTATTTTTCTTTTGGGATCAAGTGTTTCCTCTTCTATTTATGATGGGTTCAAATAAATTGAAATAAATATAGAGGATTGGTATAGCGGACCTCAACTAGTATTAGGTGGCTTTGGGAGACCACGTGACTATATATCAACAATAATGAGATTTTGAACTTCAACTTTAGTTATATATCATCCCATGAATGAGAGAATAATGTAGGTTGATGAATGTTTTTTTTGTCTATTGCCTTGAAACCATGTTTTTTGGTTTATATGACTCTGTACACCTATTATTAATCTTTGGACTGAGCTTGCTTTTATTATTTAGTTGCGATTTTCATTTAGAAGGCATCTGAGCTTATGAGGATTTAAACTTTGCTTCCACAGTCTGTTGGTTTTACTGGCCTTGCTGGTATCATACTTGCTCTACTTTGGTTCATTTCATTTGGCTCGGCTCTCGCCGTGCATTATTGCTGCGGATGGAAATTCAATATCAGAGGCAGAGAATGGCATTTTTCACAGAATATTTGCCTTGCCGTCCTTATTGTCTTGACATGTGCTGCAGCGTAATAATCTAACACTTGACTTTCTGCTTTCTGTATACATATATTCTCTCATTTGAATTGTCACGAGCCTGTCCTTGTTTTGGTTTACTTGACTAAAGTTAGTGATTCATGTTTCTTATTTAACTAACAGGATTGGATGCGTCCTTCTTTCTGTTGGACAAGATGATTTTCATGCTGAAGCATTGGACACTTTAAAATATGTTGTAAATCAGTCAGATTACACTGTGCAGACATTGAGAAATGTAACACAATATTTGTTACTCGCAAAAACTGTAAATGTGGCCCAGATTTTCCTCCCTTCAGATGTAAAAGATGATATTGATCACCTGAATGGAGATCTAGATTCTGCTGCAGATAAACTTGAGGATAAAACAAATGAAAACTCTGGAAAGATACGAAGGGTCTTCAATGCTGTGTATGACTCAAATTTAATTTGCTATTATTCCTCAGTCTTTGGCTTTTGCTTCAATATCTGATGTTAATGTGAAAATGGTGCTTTGCAGGCGTTCGGCTTTAATCACTATTGCTGTTGTCATGCTCCTCATCTCCATTCTGGGTCTTTGTACGTATTAGCACACCGAATTAATAGTCTCAAACTTTTTCTGTTAATAAGACTCTCTCTTGAGCTTAAATATTAATTTTGAGACTGAAATCACGTTTCTTGCAGGCCTCTCTATCCTTGGCCATCAACATGCAATTCACATGTAAGCTCCCCTCGTCACTCGTCAGTGTTTAGACAATAATAGCTTGTCTTTCCGTTTTCTCAATACTCCCGTCATCTCACAACCCAATGCTCTGATGCAGATTTATCATTAGTGGATGGTTACTGGTGGCAGTTACATTCGTTCTCTATGGAGTTTTTGTCATCATAAACAAGTAAGAAACAATGTCTAAACGAAATTATTCATTTAGTACAGAAGCTGGTATTTTTCATGCTTTTAGTTTGCATTATAAGTTTTAGAACTACTTTTCTGCTTCTTTTCCTTGTTCCTGGGGGCAAAAGTGCTCTTTTTATTCCGCACCAAGGGTGTGGCCTAGTGGTCAATAAAGTGGGAACAAAAACCATGGGAGACCTGGTTCAAATCCCAGCATATAGGCAAAAAAGGCTACTCCCTCTGGTCCAATTTATGTGGCGCACTTGCCATATCTTCGCTAGGTGTTTATGGAATTATTATAGCAGGTTGGTCTAGTAATTAGGGGGCGGCAGCGCAACCCGGTTCTAGTTGACTAAGTCCGTCGTCCTCCAAGGAGAGAGCTTGCTTTACCCAACTCCCTTTTTGATAACAAGGCGTTAGCTTTTTGGTCAGTCCCAAAAAGAATGTCACATTTCTTTATTTAGAAATAATTTCTCTTTAGAATTCCTGCCTTACCCTTAATGAATTGATTACAACAACTCAAATATCTATGGTTTGTTTTTAGACCACAAGTTTAAAAGTCTTTTCTTCTTAAACTACGTACCGAGTCAAACACCGCCACATAAATTGGAACGAAGGAAATTGTTGATTTCTTCTCAGCTATATAAGAGTTGGTGGGTAGAGTTAACTGGTACCTGTGATGGTGGGAAGCAGCTACCCTATAAAATATCAAGGTGCGTGCAAGTTAGACAAGGTATCACAGTTGCTAAAAGATGGTGCTCTCTTTATTCAGTCTGCTATGAGATTGTGTAGCGTTGCCGCATCGTGAAGAGTAATCCTCCAACATGCTTAGCTTTCTATTAATAAATATGTTCCATTTAAGATTTTCATAAGAATGTAAACGTGTTTACTGGCAGATTGAGAATAATTCGATAATTGGATGTATCGCTGATCAATAGTTTTTTTTTTGGTGTAGTGCAATTTCAGACACTTGTATGGCGATGGGAGAGTGGGTAGACAATCCTCATGCTGAAAGTGCTCTTAGCAACATACTTCCATGTGTTGACCCAAGAACGACAAACCAGACGCTGTTCAAGAGCAAACAAGTCACTGTTGATCTTGTAAATATTGTCAATGGATTTATCGACACATATGCAAATGCCGATCCATCTAATCATGCCAATTCAAATTACTATAATCAGTCAGGACCCTTTATGCCACATCTCTGCTATCCATATGATTCCCAATTGCAAGATCTTCTGTGCCCAGCTGATCAAGTTTCTATGGCAAATTCTTCAATGGTAAGTGCTAAGAATATTAAGAGGAAACGGAGCCAATTTCTCTTTGCCAATAGCTTTAGTTGCAGTTTCACTACTTGTTCTATATGCTAAAGATATTCCAGTCATCGTCAATAAAAACAAAAATGAAAGTGAATCGACGTGTTCTATATATCTATTCTAGACATTTTGCTGTAAACAACCTCAGATGATACCTGTCATACAATGACGCTATAGTTATAATTTTATAGATGTAGGTAGAGGCGGATCCAGAATTTAAACTTAATGAGTTCAACCCTTCCAATCATTAACATTAAACTCTTTGTACTTTCAAAATTATGAATTCAAAATATACTAACGTTATTTCAAATTTTAGCGGTGTTTCACATATAACTCCATTTGCCACTAGATGTATGATATTAGATCGTGGCCATATTTAAAATTAGCTGTTATATCTGCCAGTTCTTTGATTAGACATTAAGTATTTGGTAAAACAATTCATCTGTTTTCCAAAATTTCCAGGTTTGGCAGAACTTTACTTGCAACGTATCTGCAGCTGGAATATGCACTAGCGTCGGGAGGCTGACTCCTGACATGTACGGACAGTTGGTGGCAACGGTCAACATTAGCTATGCACTTGAACATTACGCTCCGCCATTGCTTAATCTCCAGAACTGTGATTTTGTTCGTGATACGTTTAGGAACATCACGGTCGACCACTGCCCTCCGTTGGAACACCATCTTCGGGTTGTTAATGCAGGATTAGCTGTTATCTCAGTCGGAGTCATGCTAAGTCTCGCTTTGTGGATAGTATATGCAAACCGCCCCCAAAGGGAGGAAGTGTTTGCGAAGCTCTCTTCGCGAATAAAGAGCAGCTGTAACGGCAAGAATATTAGCTGCAGTAATAGTAATATTGATTTGTCATCAAGAGGTACAACTCCAAAGACTGGAGTGTAGATAATATCAGAGTTTCAGCATAGAGAGAGTGTAGAATTCTGTGGCATGAGATTCATTTTGATCTCTTATAACCTGTGCTCAAGGTGGTGACAAAGCACCATTTTCGAGCTGAGGATTGGTAGCCATTCTATTTTACGTCTAATATATGTATAGACAGAGGCGGATCCAGGATTTAAACTTGATGAGTTCAACAAGGTTATTAGCATTGAACTTGTTATTTTTTTTGAAATTTTAGTGATCTTGTACTATATATCTATATCCATGTTCAAAAGTATTGGGTTCTAATTCCATAGTATATACACTCCATCCGCCCTTGTGTATGAAACAACATATTGAAACTGTTTTATTTTCAGTGCGTGTGCTGGTGGAAAAAATTACTCATAGCTGTTAAAAAATTATGTTATTCTCACGAATACAACTGGAGTACCTTTGGGATGTCACTTGCTAATTGCTATATGAAAACGACTTTAAAATAACATATAGTACTAATGTTCCAAATAATTGACTTTTTAGTGATTTATATAGGTAATTTTAATTGATCTTAAAGTCCTACATTTTAGGTACATAATTAAAATAAAAAAATATTTAATAATCAAATCTTAGTAGATTTCCAAGTGCTAAATTTTAGGTAATTTTAAATTACAATTTTGTCTAATGTCAAATTTATTTTATAGAGTAAACAAAAATGAACGACATTCCACTAAAGGCTTCGTACTTTTAATATAGTATAGGTGTAGATAGATTAATGCGGAACAATAGCATAATTTCATAGCGATACTCAAGTTGCATAATCTTATGGATCACTTGAACTCATTGTTTTTAACCGGAGACATGTAGAAAGTATACAACTCTTCGTTACTTATGGATCATTCTAACGATTCTTTTGTCCTAATTTATGTGATACTTTTTGCTTTCGAAATCAAATTATGTAAATAATATACTTTGATTAATATCTTGAAATATATTTTTCATCATATTACATGACAATAACTGCAACTTATAGTACTTTTGTATATTCTTTAAATATTTAAATTTTAATTTAACATTCAATTGATTTATTTCAGTTTAGCTTCGAATAGTAATCAAATTAACTTTGAAGAAGAGAAAAGTACCACATAGGTTGAAACAATAGGGAGTATTTGATGCATTTTACTTTTCAGGAGGTTATGGAGAGAAATGGGCGTTTAATTAATGAATATTGCATTACGTAAATAAAGCAAGCCAAAATGTTTAATTCTTTCCTCAATCTCAATGTATTTGTCGATTGAGGTCAACTCATTATCTTCTTTAATTGAAGCAATTAAATGGAACACATTAAGGAACAAGCTAAGAAATTATTATAAAAAGTTTAAACGGAACTACTATAGCACATTGTATAAGGTAGAAATAGGGGTTACTCCATTTCACTCTTTGGTCGAGATAGGAATGTCACGTCAAAGAATTAGGACATCGAGTACGAAATCGAAACCTCTTTTCAGCCTAAGGTCGATATCAATAATCGAGGCCAGAAAGAGACATACTCCGAAGTAATATCGATATAGCTTAATAATGGAAAGGGCGAGATATCCGCGATTGGTCGAGGATCGTGGCGTGAATCTCGAAATGGATCGATCTACGACGGTTAATCAAATGTTAATATGATTTCCTACTACAGTTAGGTAACCTTATTTAGGACTCCTCCATTATATAAAGAGGAATTCTATTCATTTGTATCCATCATTGTTCACTGATAAAAATATATACACTCATTACTTTCTTGCTATTTTACTTACTGTTCATCAGAGTTGCTTCATAATTAATTGTTCTTATTATTCCACCTCGAGACTATCCCAAATCGAGGTCAAGGTTTCCCTTACATATTGGTTTGATTTATTTTATTTCCTAATTCATTTATTTATTTTCTTGTTTATCAATTGGTATTGAACAAAATCACATATCCTTAAAACCAAAATATAAGGTTTAATTATTTTCTAAATTTGAGGGTAAACAGTTTGGCGCCCGTCGTGGGGCTAAGGATAATAGTGATTGTTCAGTGCTGATTTTGATAACACACACTATTTTACGCTTGTTCTTGTCAAGTATCTTTTGCTTTTAGGTTAAAACATGTCAAACTCGCAAAATGCACCCACACACGGTGACAATGGCCTCGGGTTTCACGGGGAAAACGATAAAGTAATCGCTCCAGGAGTCGAGGTGCCGCAGGCTAATCTCGGGCGAGCACCAGTTGCCAACCCAGTTGATGTCGGTTCGCACGTTGCCTTAAATGCGGACCTAGGCGTAGACCCCGAAGGGAGTATACGCAGAGAAGGCTGATCTGATGGCCAAGGTACACAGGGCAAAGGAGACGAAGGAGTCAGTCTCCAAGTGATATTCGAGATGCTACAGGCTCAGCAAGCCGCTATTGCTCAGCTACAAAACCAACACAGAACTCCGAGTGGGGTCGAGCCAGAAGCCACTCGACGTATCGAGCCAGTGCCAGAGAGGTCGAATGGTAACGAATCGGGGACCGATCCTTCCTAAAGAAACTCCAATTTGATGTGTAAATATCATGGCACGCATGGTCACATGACCGAGGATTGCAGGCAATTAAGAGAGAAGGTAGTCGTTTCTTCATTGAGGGACACCTTTGAGAATTCCTAAGTGATCGAGCCAAGAATCATTTCAGGGAAAGGGACGCCAACAGGAAAAATGAACAGGAGGAGCCGCAACATGTAATTCATATGATCGTCGAAGGGGTCGATATCCCACAAGATCCCGTGTTCAAACGCACTAAGGAATCAATTACTAGGGAGAAACGGACCCGAGATTACGTACCAGAAGGCACCATGTCATTCAACGACGAGAAAGCATAATGAATCTCTCAGCCTCACAACGATGCTCTGGTAATTTCTATCTTGTTAAATAAAGTTCAAGTTAAGCGTGTTTTAGTGGATCCAGGTAGCTCGGCAAATATAATCCGATCAAGGGTCATGGAGAAGCTCAGACTACAAAATCAGATCGTGCCCGCAACTCGGTTTTTGAACGGTTTTAATATGGCCAGTGAAACAACTAAATGAGAGATTATCCTACCGGTGAACATGGCCGGAACTATCTAAGATACCAAATTTCACGTAATCGAGGGCGACATGAGATACAACTCCCTGCTCGGGAGGCCTTGGATCCACAACATAAGGGCAGTCCCTTCGACTCTACACCAAATGATGAAATTCCCGTCGTCAGGCGGGTTAAAAACAGTGTACCGGGAGCAGCATGCTGCAAAGGAAAAATATTGATATCGACGATGTCAACATCGAAAGTATCGAACATCAAAGGTAAACAGGAAGCCAAATAGCAATCACAACCACCAGCCTCGACTAAATCGGGGAATCAGGAAATAGATGGAGAGGAAGATGAAGATTTTTTGATCCCTCGAACTTTCGTTGCTCCCGAAGAATTCGACGTCACCAAATCGACAGTTGAAGATCTGGAACAAGTTATATTGATTGAGTATCTGCCCGAGTCAAAGGTATACCTAGGGACGGGGTTAACCCCTGAACTCAGGAAAAAAACTTATTAACTTTTTTATCGATAACATAGATTGTTTTGATTGGTCCCACTTAGACATGACAGGGATCCCACCAGAGATAACAACACATCGAATGAGCCTGGACCCAAAGTTCAAGACGGTGAAGCAAAAGAGAAGGCCCCAGTCCGAGGTAAAGCACGCATTCATAAAGGACAAGGTAACTAAACTTCTCAAAATAGGGTCCATTCGGGAGGTAAAATATCCTGAATGGTTAGCCAATATAGTCGTAATTAGGATTTGAACAAAGCATGCCCCAAAGACTATTTTCCATTGCCTAACATCGATCGCATTATCAACGCCACGGTCGGCCACTAGATCCTTAGTTTTCTCGATGCCTATTCCGGGTACAATCAAATTCAAATGAACCCAGAATACCAATAAAAGACATCATTTATTACCAAGTATGGAACATATTGTTATAATGTAATACCTTTCGGGCTGGAAAATGCATGAGCTACTTACCAACACCTAGTAAATAAAATGTTCGAAGAACAAATAGGTAAGTCGATGAAAGTTTATATTGATGACACGCTAGTTAAATCCCTGTGCGCAGAGGACCATTTGACACATTTGCAGGAAACATTCAAGATACTAAGAAAATACAACATGAAGCTCAACCCCGAGAAATGTGCTTTCAGGGTCGGTTCAGGCAAGTTCCTTGGCTTCATGGTGTCGAATCAGTGAATCGAGATCAACCCCAATAAAATCAAGGCTATCAAAGACAGCACTGTCGTAGACAGCGTTAAAGTCGTACAAAGGCTGACAGGGCGGATAGTTGCCTTAGGCTGATTCATCTCGAAATCGTCGCATCGGAGCCATAGATTCTTCTCTCTACTAAAAAAGAAAACGATTTCGCGTGGACACCGGAATGGGCGTTAGAGGAATTGAAGCGATACCTCTTGATCACGCTCAACTATGTCTTGTAGAAGACTAAACGGGCGTGGCAAATATAATCCTGGGGTATTATGCCCAGAGTCGATCCCACAGGGAATTGATGTATCAAGCAAGCTGTTAAAATACTACTCAGCTGTCACCTGATGTTATTTAAATTACTAATACTAAAGATTAATTATGCTAAGGTATAAACAATTGTAATAAAAATCTAAGGTTATGGTTTCCCCCGCTGGTGAACTTACTTCTCGGATACTTCGTATAGCTTGATTAATCGTCTCTATCAATCATGAACACTCTATCTACCATAAATCTCTCTCAAGTAATTATGATAATTTACTAGACGCACTCTCTCAAGTTACGCTAGCTAGATTGCATTACAGTTCACTTAGATTGCACCCGAAGTATCGTTATCTCTAATCCAACCTCTAAACCCTCGGTTATGACTTTCGTCTATACTCTGGGAGTGGTGTTGTTCAAACAATTACCTAAATATGCACTCTCTCTCAAGTAGATACATAATAAATAGGCACAGCTAATTGAGGGCCCTTCAATCAACTACAACAAGAACGTAGTTGAACAAATAGAGTTTAATCAACCAATCAAAACTATATTAATATCACAAGAAGTTTATTCCCCAACGGGTTCCACACGAAATTAGCTAAACAAATTCATAAGAATAAAATCTAAAACAACTAGCATAATTAAACTACAAAGTAAGGAAGAAAATATGTACAAATTGATGTTTTGCCTTCGATTCACTCTAAACTCGAATCTCTGTGTATCCCTGTGAATCTCCCCTTGTAGTTGTGTTTTAGGAGTCTATTTATAGGTTTAGGGTGAACCCTAACCGTGTAGGAGACTTCTATTTCAATTGGAAAACACTTAAACCCGTCAAAACTCGATTTCTGGCCGACTGGGGACCCTGGCGTTTGGACCCAAACGCCTGGCTAACGCCAGGCTAGGGCTGGCGTTTCAGCCCAAACGCCTGGCTAACGCCAGGGTAGGGCTGGCGTTTCAGCCCAAACGCCTGGCTAACGCCAGGCAGGGTCAGTGTGTTTGGCTCTGTCGCCCGGCTATCGCCCGGGTGTCTCCTTTCGCGTATTTTTCGACGTATTTGCATCCTTTTAGCTCTGTTTCCATCTCCACTTCACCTACACATGAAATAAACTCCATTAAGCACATAACAAGTGTATTTTTATCATTAATGCGCATAAAATGTAAGGTATATCACATGTTAAACTATGCAATTTAGTCTCGCATCACCTCTCGAGCCCACCGTTACTTCATACTCCAAAGGCAGATGAAAAACTCTACTTGTACTTGGCAGTCTCAGAAATTGGGGTAAGTGGTGTCTTGGTTCGAGAAGAGCAAGGTACGCAATTTTCTGTTTATTATGTAAGTCGAACTCTAGGATAAGTAGAAACTAGATATCCACACTTAGAGAAATTGGCATCACTGATAAGCGCCTCTAGGAAATTAAAGTCGTATTTCAATGTAACCCTATATGTGTATCAACCACTTACCCGCTTCGTAATGTTTTACATAAGCCTGAACTGTCGGGCCGATTTTCCAAATGGGACATCGAACTTAGTAGGTACGATATCGAATATTAACCCCGAACGGCCATCAAGTCTCAAATTTTAGCAAACTTCGTGGCCGATTTCACGCCTACCCTCGTACCCGAAGTCGAAAAGGAACTTCTATTGAAATCGGGTACATCGTCGGGGGTGTGGACCCTTTTTACAGACGGCTCTTCGAATGTGAAGGGGTCCGGGCTAGGCATCATTTTGAAGCCACCCACAGGCAATACTATTAGACAATCCATCAAAACTTCTAAGCTGACTAACAATGAGGCCGAGTACGAGGTCATGATTGCAGGTCTCGAACTAGCTAAAAGCTTGGGAGCAGAAGTCGTTTAAGCCAAGTGCGACTCCCTAGTGGTAGTAAACCAAGTAAACAAAACCTTCTAGGTTTGAGAGGATAGAATGCAAAGGTATTTGGACAAGTTGCAGGTGACTTTGAACCATTTTAAAGAATGGACTTTGTAGCATGTACCTCGAGAGCAGAACAGAGAAGCCGATGCTCTTGCAAATTTGGGATCATCAGTCGAGGATGATAAGATCAGCTCAGGGACTGTCGTTCAGCTCTCAAGATCCGTGATCGAAAAAGGTCACGCCGAGATAAACTCCACAAGCTTAACTTGGTATTAGAGGAATAAATATGTCGAGTACTTGAAAAACGGAAAGCTCCCATCAGACTCTAAAGAATCGAGGGCTCTACGAACAAAAGCTGCTCGGTTCTCGCTGGCTGAAGATGGAACATTATACAGGAGGACATTCAACGGACCATTAGCGGTATGTTTGGGACCAGGAGATACCGATTATGTCCTACGAGAAGTTCATGAAGGTACTTGTGGGAACCACTCCGGCGCCGAATCATTAGTTCACAAAATCATCATAGTAGGATACTATTGGGGTAGTATGGAAAAAGACACTAAGGAGTTTGTTCGAAAGTGTGATAAGTGCCAAAGGTATGCGCTGATGATCCACCAGCCTAGAAAACAACTTCATTCGGTCCTATCCCCGTGGTCATTTATGAAATAGAGGATGCATATCGTCGGCCCTCTGCCATCGGCCCCAGGTAAAGCTAAATTCATTTTGCTTATGACTAACTATTTCTCTAAATGGGTTGAAGCTCAGGTCTTCGAGAAAGTCAAAGAAAAAGAAGTTATAGACTTCATCTGGGACCACATCGTATGCCGATTCGGGATACCTGCCGATATTGTATGCGACAACGGAAAGCAATTCATCGACAACAAGGTAACAAAGTTTTTCGAATAGCATAAAATAAAGAGGATCTTATCGATGCCGTATCATCCAAGTGGGAATGGACAGGCCGATTCAACAAACAAAACTATCATACGGAATCTGAAGAAAATGTTGAATGACGCCAAGGGAAAATGGAGAGAAATCCTACCCGAAGTCCTTTGGGCATATCGAACAACATCAGAGTCCAGTACATGGGCAACCCTGTTCTCCTTAGTATATAGCTCCGAAGCCTTGATTCCAGTCGAAGTCGGGGAACCCAACGCCAGATTTCGACATAACCGAAGGGTCAAATCACGAGTCTATGAATACTAGCCTCGAACTATTGGATGAGAAACGAGAATCCGCCTTCGTTCGGATGGCTGCGCAAAAATAATGCATCGAGAGATATTATAATCGGAGAACCAACCTTCGCCACTTCAGAATCGGGGACTTAGTCCCGAGGAAAGTCACCATCAACACTCGAGATCCTAATGAAGGGAAACTTGGCCCAAATGGGAAAGGACCCCATCAAGTTCTCGATATCATGGATTTTACAAGTTGGGCACGATAAACGGCAAAAAATTACCAAATAATTGGAACATTCACTCCTCAAGAGATATTACTGTTAAGGTATGGCCTTCTCCTTTTTTATTTACGTTTTACGCTAACTTATTTTCAGGTATTCGAGCAAAATACCGGAATTATCATCGAGCAGGAAGATATTAGGACCCTAAAAGCACGCGTTGCACTTTTTTTACCTTCAATCAGTTTTTATCCTAAATAGGTTTTTCCAGCAAGGTATTTAACGAGGCAACCATTGTGTGTGCTGAGTTAGAGTTCTCCTTACAATCAACCTCGAATACTGGGGGGGAATCACCCTCGGATGTTTTATTTTCAAGGAAAATACTTTGTGACAAAAGGGTTTCGGTAGGAAAAACATTGTAATAGGCCAAACGGTCGAATGAACCGTGTCCATATAGATTATTCGAGCCCTAAAGACAAAACATGTATGCATGTATGAATTATTCAAAAAAATATTTTTCCTATCAAATGTCTGGTGCCTCAACTAAAATTTTCTAGCTCCATACTTATGGTTTTCTGTGAAAATAGCTCAAGGGTCAAAACACAACTACACCTCGAACGATCGACCCCCTACTCGAGGACTTCCGTCGAATATAGACATGTTCGAATTATCTAAACCCAAAATTATAAGACCTCAAAGAGGCATTCCTCGATTTATATGCCAAGGCCATCATTCTCGGGGACTGACGCTTCGAACAAGTTCGAAGAGTTGTTGGGAAATAATCCCAAGAGGCATACTCAAAGGCTACGACCAAACTAACGCGGTTCGGAGACGTCCGAATCTCGCAATAAAAATAAAATTTGGCCTTCAAATTCTTTGAAAACCGGTAAAAAAGGTTACCCTCGGCAAAATAACAAAAGGGCTTCGATAAAATCAGCTCTCGAAAAATCTCACGAGGTATCGAATTATTCAAACACAAACTTGTGCTAAGTCACAAAAAGCAAAGGGGTTTCGATCAACATTAAACCCTAAAAAAACCCACTGTGTAAAAGATACATGCTAAGGCATAAGAAATTTTTACTAAGTCTTATGCCGAAAGAGGGAAAAAATAGCCATTCTTTAGAGGCCATATTGGCCCAATTCAAAGAGCCTAAGGTCCAATACACTTAGAGTTCGAGAACGCTTTCTCACTCGATTCGAACCTAAGGGTTCCACTACTTCAAGCTCGAACAAAAACTCACTCGACTACAGTTCGAGGATTCATCATTACTCGATACAAACCTTAAGGGTTCTGTTGCTTTGAGTTCGAGTCTTACTCGAACTCCACTATAGAAACAGTACTATTGTGACTTCGACCAAGTCACCTAAAACCAAAGTCTCAAACATATCTTTCGAAGCATAAAAATTTGCTAAAATTTTACTAGGCACAAAACATGTTTGAAGACTAAAATCAGAAGGCATTCAAAAGAAAATTTTCTTTATATATATATATATATATATATATATATATATATATATATATATATATATATATATATGCGCTTGAACAAAAGTATGTACAAGAGACCAACATGGGTATTACAAAAAGAGAAAAGGAAAAATAAAATCCTAACTATGCCCGGGGTTGACGTCCTCCTCGGGGGCAGCTTATTCTTCGGGCCCCTCGCCATTATCGGACACGCCTTGGCTGGCTTCATCATCAGAGGAGGAGGCAAGTAACCTAGCGTCGGCTTCGAGCACCTTAGCTCGAGCTATCTCCTCGGAGAGGTCAAAGCCTCGTGCATGGATTTTCTCGAGGGTCTCCCTCTAAGATTGGCACTTAGACAGATTATTACTCCACCGAGCTCGATCGGTGGCCTCTCTCAGTTGAGTTTGGGAAGCATCAGCATCAGCCAGGTACATGCTATGGACTTTTCAGCTAAGACCTTTGTCTTTTCGACATCCGCCTTGGCCTCAGCAAGCTCGACCTCAAGTTCTTCGATCCTTCTGGCCTGGGCTGAGCTCTTCTCTTTAGTGCTCCGAAGTTGAACTTCGGCCGATGAAAGTTTGACCGAGGAAGCCTCTTTTTTCGTAGCAAGGTAGTCCATTTTCTCTTTCCACCGATGGCAGTCGGCTTTAACCTGATCGACTTCCCCCCAGAACAACTCGATCCTTTCAATCTTCTGCTGCAACTGACACATCGAAATGTTACCTCCACTTTCGGGTCAAGCCCATATTTTTTCAAAAGGGCATTTACCTGCTCGTTCAGCACGGTCTCCTCCTGGCGGGCCTTGTCCAGATCTGCTCGAAGGTCCCTAAGCTCTACATCCTTTTGCCCACAAAGGAGATTTAATGCACTCTTATCCTCTGAGTACCTCTGGAGTTCGGCCTCACATTGACTCAGGTCAGCCCGAGACTTGGTAAAAACCTATGAGAGAAGAAAGATATACGTAAGATTGAAGAAAGGAAAAATTAAAAAAAAATGCAACAAAGGAGATTAACACTTACTTGAAATAAAAGTTGTTGGGCCTTTTCGAAGAAGGTAGGCGCATCATTGAGGTCAGCGGCATCATCGACCCCTATAAAGCAATCCCAAAAGGAATATTTTTCACCGGGGACTCCGCTTAAGTCACGTGTCCTTAGAGCCCGAGCATCTCTTATAGCCTCCTCGAAAAAGGCCGGTAGAGAAGGAGAGTGACCTGCTGTCACAGTCCCTAGCGGGTCGCCCGGGGCGCTCTGTTCAATCCTGGGGATATCAGAACCGTTCCCCTTCGGTATGTATGTTGCTGGTCGAGGGATGATCTCGACCTCGGGCAATTCGGGGGCTTTTCCCCGATCCTTCTTTGAAGCCTCCTCATCACCAGGCCGGGTCTCGACAGTCGCCTCTGGCTTCAAAGGTTTGGCGGCCTCGATAGGCTTCCTTAATCGAATCACCAGCGCCGAGTCATCACCCTTATCTTCCTCTTCTTCTTCCCTCAGTTGTTGGACCGACTCCATAGTGAGAGCAATGACCTTCCTCCTGGTCCTTCAAGCTGGGTCCTTTTTGGGTTTGGGGTCCTCAGGTGACGAGAACCCTTTCCTCTTATTATCTTTCCCTGGTTTCGGAACCGGGGACTTAATCTCTTCCTCGTTGTTCGAAGGCCTCAAAATCGCATCTTTGTTCAGGCCTGCATGGAAAGAAACTTAGTAAGGAAGAGAAATGTGAGAAGTACCTCGGGAATAAGGAATAAAACACTCACCGTGATTCTTTGCCTCCCATTTTCCCTTTGCCAAGTCACGCCAGCAGCGCTCGACATAGGAGGAAGTCGAGGCCAACTTCCGAACCCAGTCCTCGAGGTCGGGAACCACAAGGGGCATCCAGGCAACCGCTGCATAACAAATAAAAATGTTACATAAAGCAAAAAATGGAGTATGAAGACTAATGGGTAGTGTGTTACTTACTATTGAGGTTCCACTTCTCGGGGAACGACAGTTTCTCCTCTGGGATGAGGTTGCAGGTCCTTACCCGCACGAACCGGCTCATCCAACTCCAGTTCTTGTCTTCATCGATGCTCGCGAACAAAGCCTTCGAGCAGCGAGGAAGAGATTAAGTCCCCGATATCGAAACCAGGGAAAGATAATAAGAGGAAAGGGTTCTCGTCACCTGAGGACCCCAAACCCAAAAAGGACCCAGCTTGAAGGACCAGGAGGAAGGTCATTGCTCTCACTATGGAGTCGGTCCAACAACTGAGGGAAGAAGAAGAGGAAGATGAGGGTGATGACTCGGCGCTGGTGATTCGATTAAGGAAGCCTGGCGAGGCCGCCGAACCCTCGAAAAAGTCGGGGTCGATATAATCACATGAGGTGGCTGAGAGTGAACTGCAGTCCCTCGACCTTGCTCGAAAAGAAGCGGAGCATGATCACAATACATTAGAATGAGGGGTGAACCTGGCCGAGAGTGACCTGGTACCTCTTGCAGAAGTCGACGATAACTGGGTTGAGAGAACCCAATGTGAAGTGGTAAGTGTAAACACTTAGAAACCCCTCCACATGAATGGTAATACTCTCTATAGGAGCAGGAATCTATACCACGACCTCGGCCCCTCAATTACAATCTCTCTTCACAGCCTCGAGACAGCCCACTGTTATCGAATATATATACCTCGACACATGCTCACATAGGCCAGGGACCGATGGAGGGTTCTCGATTTTGAAGTAAGGTTTTAAAACGCATGGGCCGGGAACATACTCGTGAGGGAGTGGTTCCACCGGTGTTTTGTCACCGGCCGACCGGGAAGAAGAGGAAGAAGCTTTCTCCTTTTCTGGGACGTTTTTGGAGGTTTTCGCCATTGATTCAGGTAGAAGGAAGCAGAAAGAGGCGAAACTTGGTATTTTGATACTAACAAAGTTGACTCAACGGGTGGTGAAAGAGAAAAGATGGAGAGAGTTTAAAGGACTTAGAAAATTTAATGAAGGTGAACGTAAAATTTTGATTCAACAAAAGAGTCAATATTTTTAGATTTACGGCGACGATTCGGTGGTGCTAGTGGCCGACCGTCCATTGACAAGCATTAATGGTTTGGGGAACTGTACCGACGGGACGTTTCGGTCACCTCAGTCGCTTACGTCACGGGGATGACATCATTAATCGAGGTTTCCATAAAATTGAGGCTCAAGTAAATTCTTATCATTTTACTCTAAGAAACGAGGGGACTATCTGTATACAGTAGAAATCGGGGCTACCCAATTTTACTCTTTGGTCGAGATAGGAATGTCACGTCAAAGAGTTAGGACATCGAGTCCGAAATCGAAGCCTCTTTTCAGACCAAGATCGATATCAACAATCAAGGCCATAAAGAGACAGACTCCGAAGTAACATCGGTATAGCTTGATAACGGAAAGGGAGAGATATCCGCGATTGGTCGAGGATCGTGGCGTGAATCTCGAAACGGATCGATCTACGACGGTTAATAAGATGTTAATATGATTTCCTACTACAATTAAAAGTATTAGGACCCCTCTATTATATAAAGAGGAATTTCATTCATTTGTATCCATCATTGTTCACTAATAAAAATATATACACTCGTTACTTTCTTGCTATTTTACTTACTGTTCATCAGAGTTGCTTCATCACTAGTTGTTCTTATTATTCCACCTCGAGTCTATCCCAAATCGAGATCAAGGTTTCGCTTACATATTGGTTTGATTTATTTTATTGCCTAATTCATTTATTTATTTTCTTGTTTATCAATTGGTATTGGACGAAATCACATATCCTTAAAATCACAATATAAGTTTAATTGTTGTCTGAATTTGAGGGTAAACACACATACTCAAAAGCTAGCTCATTACATGAAAAGTTTATAAATCTATCCTCTGAAAATCAGTGAGATGCTCATGCTCATATACAGAAACTTTCACATAACCTGGAGCGTTATTCCTAATATGGTATTGCTTAAGTTCGACTTCGTGTTTACTATTCTTCTCGTGGCAACCACCCGTAAGTATCAATATCTCTTTTTCTATAGATTACAATATTTTTATATTATTGTGCCTTGTTAATATGCATGTTGTCATATGATATGTATTTATCATTCACATAATATTCTACATATTTTAGGGTATGTTTGGTATGAAAGAAAATATTTTTCAAAAAATATTTTCTAATTTTTCCATGTTTGGTTAGATTAAATATTTTGGAAAATATTTTCTTCCAATTGGAGGAAAATGTTTAATTCTCCTATCAAGAGAAAGGGATATATTTTTCAAAACTCCTTATCAATCTTCCCCACCCTATTCCTCATCCCCACCAACCCCCACACTCACCCCACTCCTACCCCACCCTGCCCCACCCCCATACCACCCCACCCTCACACTGTTCAAAATCCAAAAAATATTATGCTGGAGTTCCAGTATAATATACCGATCCAGCATAATATGCTGGAAGTTCATACACATGTGCTTCAGTTTTCAGTATATTATGCTGGAACTTTATGCATGTTGAAGTTCCAGCATAATATGCTTGAAGTTCATACACAGGTGCACCAATTTCCAGTATATTATGCTGGACTGGTCCGTACTGCAGAAAAATAGTGGTGATTTTTCAATGACTTTGTAAACGTTGGTTATTTTCAATTACCACTCCGAAAACTGGCTACTCCCTGCTATTTTTACATAATTAACCCAAATAACAGTCCACCAATCACTTAAACTAAAAATAGCTAGTGAAGGTATAATATATGTATAATTTAATGTATTATATGTGTATAGTTATGTATAATGATGTATAATCTATGTATTTGATTAAAAAGTAAATAATAAATATGACCGACGATATGTGTAAAGATCCCTTTTACTTTGGGAGAATGACACAGTTACCCACAAAAATAAAACTATTTACCCTTGTCTACCCATTTGTTTTCCTACCCATCAAACTAATTACATCTCCTACCCATAGTAGTTTTTGTGGGGAAATTTCTCTTTTTTCTCTAATTCTTTTTTATTTCTATGTTTCTTTTTTTTTCCTTTTTTCTTTCTTTTATCCTTTTTTTTCTCGTTTTCTTCTTATTTTTTTCTTTTTTCCTTTTCTAATTTCATTTAACTTCTTTTTTATATTCTTTTTCTCTTCATAATCCAATTTCATTTATTGCTTTCACTATTTTTATTATTTTTATTATTTTTTTTATACAATAAGAAAATATAACCAATATAGTAAATATTTGTTCACCTTTTTTTTAATATAACTAGTATAATATACCTTTTGATATTTTTTTCTTTCTCATTTTTTAAATTCAATTATTAAACTGAAATAATATCAGTTGTCACTTGATCTAATTCACTGAATATCACACTGACTATTGCTGAGCATCATAAATTACATAATCAGATTCTAAGAATCAACTCGTGATTGTCATGCAAAATTTGATCTCCTTCCCTACAAATATCAGTACACACTCTACCATTAGCAGTAATACAACCAGTTATAGAGCAAGAAAATATAATCTACAGCAACCAACTCTCCATATATTCTAGTTATTATAGAAATGATAATAAAATATTGAAACATGCAATAAAAATATAAGTAGCAAAAAAGACTTCTAGTACCATATGATACCAATATGGTATACATGTATACCAACAGAGTATATGATTGCTCTAGAATATTGCTACAACCATCTGCGACTATACTATTGTACCACAATATTAAAGAATGCAATAAAAGTATGAGAAAATTACATGCTCGCATTGCAAACTAAATATTTGCTCATTCTGTATACTAACAAGATATATAGTTGTATGGGGTCGTTCCAATAATTTCTTATAACTATAAAAACTATTACGTAATACACATATTCTATGTCTATCGGCACAAAAAAATTAAGCACTGCAAATCATGTTCATATAAATAATTTCATAATAGAATCACTTTAAAATGCAACTAAAACAACCAAAAAAATATTCAAAGTACCATATGATACCAATATGGCATATAACTATATCAACATTGTATACAATTTTACTAGTTAATTTTCGGCAACCATATGACTATACTATTATTACACGACACACATGCATAAAGAAAAAAAAAAAATAGTGTATAACATATTAATATAATAAAGTATTTCAAGATATTGTACTATATTACTATTATTAAAAGAAAATCAAATAGTGTGCTAATTAAATGCAGCTAATACAACCGAAAATTCAACTAGCATATGATACCAATATTGTATATAGCTATACTAATATGAGATATAGGTGTACGGGGTTGTTCCAACAGTTGCATATAAATATAAAAACTATTACATAATACACAAAATCTATGTCCATAGGTACAAGAAAATCCAACACAGCAAAACATGATCATATAAATCATTTCAGAATAGAATTTACTTAAGAATAAAGTAAAACAACCAAAAAGTATTTCAATTACCATATGATACCAATATGACATATAATTATACCAATAGGGTATACAGTTCTAATAATTAATTTCAAGCAACTATATATGACTATGCTACTATTACATAATACACATGCATAACGAGAAAATTAAAAAAAAATAGTGTATCCATATTAATATAATAATATATTTCAAGATATTATACTATAATACTATTATATAACACAAACTCATACACAAAAAATCAAAATAGCTACATAATACATATGCATAAAGGAAAATTTAAAAAATTCAAGATATTGTACTATTCTACTATTACTAAAGAAAATCAAATAGTGTACAAAATAATTGTAGCTAATACAACAAAAGAAAATAACCCAACTAACATATGATACCAGTATAGTATATAGCTATATCAATAGGATATACAATTGTACGCAAAGAGTTTAAAAAAGATTTTTTAAACTTAATTATTAAACTGAAATAATAACAGTCGTCAATTTTCAAAAAAATTCTAAAAGGACCTTATTGTAAGAGTATATTGTTACATTATATAGTATACTATAATAGTATATCATTGGAATGTATATCATTTTGGTATCCAGTACAAATTCTTCTTCGCTAGTTCAATGCAATAAATTATATACTATTGAATTAATCAAATGGTATATAATATGTTATTTTGGTATATAGAGGATTGGTTCATTCCTTCAAAAAAAAATAGTAGTATACCATTGTAGTTAATTATATACTCTTGAATTAATTATAGTATACCAATATAGTATATAATACACCATTTTGGTATACAGTACAAATCCGTCTTCTTTGCTAGTTTAACTCAATTTTAACCCAGAATTTAAAAATCTACTCTAAAATCTCCATCAAATACTCGGAATACAGCTACACCCTCCAATTAATATTTCAAACATACCGGGTTAGAATCATATCAAAATAATCACAAACTCAACAAACCCAATTTATGAGTTTCAAGCTTCAAGGTCCTCCAAAAGCAGATTAACGTTTGTCACAATTAAATCTTCAAAAAATCATCATTAACACCACAATCTACACATCATAAAACAATACCCACTAAATTCCAACAATAAACACTTCAAAACCCACATGAAAATTCATATCTGAAATTTTAAACTTATGCACATGGAGTTTACATTCTTTTTTTTTTTAGTTTAAAATTTTGCCATACTTAAATTATGTGCTCAGGTAATCCAAATACTAAATAAATTAGTAGCTAATTCAATACTGAATTTAAAAATGAAATCGAGAGAAAGAGGGAGAGAAATAAAGAAAAAGTTTATATATTTCCAGAACCAACAATCTTGCAAAAAATTTGAATTTAAAAAAAGTTACTTTGTTTTTGGTTGATTAACCAAAGAATAACTAGATTTGTCGGTTTGGCTTTAAGAACCTCTTATGACTGAAGTACTAGAGTTATAACCACCTTTTTCGCCTGTATTTAAAAGTTAGCCACAGTTTAATTTTTTCCTTAAAAATTGCAGCGACGTCGTCCGAATTATAGAAACAATTCTGTAGAAGTCAAAGTTGGATACATACCACTTCTTTAATTCATTTATTACCTTTTCTTTCTATCTTTAATTATTATTATTTTTTTCACTAACCAAATTTTGGGAAACGAAAAGATCATTATATAATACTTTTCCATTCACAATAAGTGATTTTTTGGCTTTTTCTTATTATTTAAAATGAGTGATTTTTTTTCAGATTTTAAGAATAAATTAATTATTATTTTTTCCTACATTACCCTTGGAGTATATAATGTTGGAGTATGTGTTAGGAGTGTTTATGTGAAGAGATAGTAAAAGTTAATATGGTCAATTGTTAATTAATATTAAAAGGTGAATTTCTTAATATGTGTGAAAACAACCAAAAAATTACTTATTTTGGACAGGAGGGAGTACTATTTGGAATACATTGCATATATATACTAGTTTTTTAGTACGCGCGTTGTGCGTGTATCCCACTTCAACAAATATGAATTTTTCAAAAAGTTCATAATATTATATTAAAATCTGTATTATAAAATTAAAGCTAAAAAGAAGTGTGAGTTCCTGAAAATGATTATTTATTAATTTTATTTAATTAATAAATAAAAGAAAAAACTATGTCCCATAAAAATCCTCAATCATCTCAGTCAACTAAGAGAAGACGTCCTTATTTTTTCTCATAAGCAAAAAGCAGATTCTTGTATTTAAGGAATAAACATAAGAGTTGTTTTCATCATATTAGAAATCACTTTGCAAAAGTAGAATTCAATTGTTACATTTTGGTTAATCTATTCTTTTTTCGTTTTGAATTGGGATTTTATACATTCTCTATTGGAGCACATAACCATACATTCAGATATTGTCACTTTATGGAAACAAGAGACTAAGGTTGTAATAGAATTACTAATAGTTGTTGGACTTTAAAAGAATTGAGTTAATAATATCCTAGAAGGAGTGAAATTATAAAATTCATGTTAAGATCAAAGTAGTGAATAGAGAGAGTTAGAAATAGAGAGAGAAAGTAGTGAATTATGTGTATTTCTTATTTTTTAATTTTGATACAAGTGTATTGATCTACTTATACACAACCAACAATGGATTAGCTTAGCTAATTAACTAACTATTACACATTAACCAATACTATAACTAATTAACAAACTAATAACTAACTTATGGAAATAACTAAACTAATCTTACTAGTTTATTATATTATTTTATTTACTACACTCCCCCTCAAGTTGGAAAGTGCAAATATATTATAAACGCCTAGCTTGGAGTTAAGATATTCATGTTGTACTTTGTTGAGGCCTTTAGTTAATATATCTGTTGGTTGATCCTTTGTATGAACATATTGAGTAGCAATGAGCCCTTGTATTATCTTATCTCTAATGAAGTGACAATCAATTTTAATATGTTTGGTTCTTTCATGGTAGACTGGATTGGCTGCTATTTGCATTGCAGCTTTACTATCGCTGAATATGTCAATTGGTTGCTTAACTTCAACATCAATTTCTTTGAGTAGACCTACTATCCAGATTACCTCTGCAACTATTGATGTAAGACTACGATATTCAGCTTCTGCTGAACTTCTTGAGATGGTAGTTTGTTTCTTAGATTTCCATGATATTAGAGAGTCTCCAAACTTTATTAGATAGCCAGTGACTAACCTTCTAGTATGAGGGCATGCTGCCCAATCAGCATCACAATAACCTGTTATTGTACTGTTTGTATTACTTGACAGAAGAATACCTTGACCAGGTTGGTTTTTCAGATACCTAACTATTCTGAGTGCAGCTTCCATATGTGACTTTTTAGGATGTTGAAGAAACTGGTTGAGTGTCTGTACACTGAAAGCAATGTC
This sequence comes from Nicotiana knightiana, assembly GCA_005239525.1. Lineage (NCBI taxonomy): Eukaryota > Viridiplantae > Streptophyta > Magnoliopsida > Solanales > Solanaceae > Nicotiana > Nicotiana knightiana. The sequence goes on along the minus strand of MDKJ01242941.1, from coordinate 48,592 downwards.
TAGTCTTGTAATTGTAATATACAACAGTTTCCCTATCAATCTTTGATACACAGTGTGATCTTCTAATTCTTGGTCTTCAATTCTGATTTGTGTATTGTTTTGCTTGATATTGTCATCATATTCTTTTGTTGTGAGTTTTATATTGTAGTCCAAAGGTGTGATAGTTGGTTTTGCATCCCCTAAACCAGTTTCAGATATAATTTCTAATGCATATTTTCTTTGATGCATCAATATCCCTTGTTTGGATCTGGCAAACTCAATACCTAGAAAATATTCCAGCTCCCCTAAATCCTTCATTTTGAAAGCACTTTGTAAATCTGTTTTTGTCTGTTGTATCAACTTGAGACTGTCTCCTGTAATAAGCATTTCATCTACGTATACTAATACTATAGTCATGCCCTCAGTGCTTTTCTTGAAAAATAGTGAATGATCAAACTTGCTCTGTTGAAAAGAATGACTAATTAGAGCCTCAGTTAGTTTTGCATTCCATTGTCTTGGAGCTTGCTTTAAACCATACAGGGATTTCACTAGCCGACACACTGATTTCTTCCCCTGACTATTAAATCCCTGTGGTATTTGCATATAAATTTCATCATACAAATCTCCTTGAAGAAATGCATTGTACACATCCATTTGATGTATACACCACTGCTTTTGAGCTGCAATAGCCAACACAGTTCTTATTGTCTTCATCTTTACAACTGGACTGAATGTTTCTTGATAATCAACGCCTTCTTCTTGACTGAATCCTTTTTCTACTAACCTCGCTTTGAATCTCTCAATTTCTCCAGTAGCTTTATATTTTACCTTATATATCCATTTGCATCCTATTGTATGTTTTCCTTCTGGTATAGTTGCAATTTCCCAAGTATGGTTATCCTCCAATGCCTTAATTTCAGCTTGTATTGCTTCTATCCATCTTGGATCTTTAATAGCATCTGCATATGAGTTAGGCTCTATGACTGTAGATATAGCAGCTTTAAATGCTTGATACTTTGGGGAGATATTCTCGTAGTTGATATATTTGTTTAAAGCATATGGAGTATCTTGATGCACATTAAGTGATACAAATTCTTGAAGCCAGATTGGAGGTCTTTTTTCTCTTTGAGACCTTCTAATCTCTGTCTATTGTTAGAGTTATTAGAAATAAAATGAGTAATAGTAATCATACCTGTTTGTTGACTTTCTTTTGTTTGTTGTTGATGATTTGTCTGTCCTTGACTCACTGGTATATCTGAGTTGTTTCTAGTTATATGTTCATTTGAGTCAAATGTTGCAATGTTATGGTATTCCTCTTAAATCAGTCAATTTTTGATTGTTGTATGATGTATCATATGTTAGTTGTTGTAGACTGTCATCATAAGTAAACAACCTTGTAGCCACTGACTGCTCAGAACTTTGCTTAAATGGGAATGTGTCTTCTCTGAAGTTGACTTCTCTACTTATTAGAAAACTCTTGTTCTCTGGATCATATAGTAGATAACCCTTTTGGTTTTCACCATAGACCATATGTATAGTTGGTCTTTCTCTAGGCTGCATTTTGTCATGCTCATAAACTACCTTGACATAGGCTAAATACCCCAATACTCTCAAATGGTTTAAGTTTGGTTTCTTACCAAACAACCTTTCATATAGAGTTTGATTCTCTGTGACAGTGCTTGGAATTCTGTTAATTAGATATACAGCACTTAGCACACATTGTCCCCAGAATTTGATAGGTATGTTAGCTTGAAACCTCACTGCTCTTGTGATCTCTAGAATGTGTTTGTGCTTTCTCTCAACCACTCCATTCTGCTGAGGAGTATATGCACATGACTTTTGGTGAATAATGCCTAAACTGTTGAATAAACTCTCACATGTTGAGTTCACAAACTCTATACCATTATCTGATCTGACTACTTTGATATCCTTTCCAAACTGATTTTTGATTAATACTACAAATTTCTGTAAAATAATGCTCACATCTGACTTTAACTTCAGTAAAAACATCCAAGTATATCTAGAGTAATCATCCACGATTGTTAGGAAATATTTGTTTCCATCAAATGTAGGGATCTTATAAGGACCCCATAGATCGAATCAATTCAAAACAGTTATCAGACTTAGTATAGCTAATAGGAAATGACAGTCTTGTTTGTTTTGCACAAGGATATACAATGTACTCTCCTAAATTTTCTACTATTGTTTCAGTCTTTATAGCAGACATAATCCTTTTTAGTATTGTGGCTGATATATGATCACATCTCTTATGCCAACGCTCTATATCATTCTCAGACTTGACTTCAATTATTGTTGGGGATTCATTTGTTGCATACAGACTTCCTGCTCTTGACTTTTCTATATGTATATTTCCTGTAAGTATGTATAGTCCACTGTCCTCTCTACCGATCGCTCTCACCTGCCCACTGAAGAGATCATGAAAGACACAAAAAAACAGAAAAAAATACAACTGAGCACATTAACTCTTTAGTGACTTTAGAGACAGATAACAAATTGTACTTAAATTGAAGAATATGAAACACATTGGAGACTGTAATGCTATTAGTAATATTGCTCGAACCAATATGTTCCACATGACTCACATCTCCATTAGGTAGAAACACCTTCTTTGGATAGTCTGTTTGTTTAACAAACATTTTATTCATAAGGTTTATATCAGCCACCATATGATTTGTGGCACCCGTATCAATTATCCATTCTTGAGAGCTGGTAGAAACTGAGCAGGCAAGGCTAATACCTGCTGCATTAGCTATAGAGTCACCAGTTTCATTCACTTTGTTACTATTATTTAGAATTTGGAGTATTTTCTCATACTGCTCCTTAGAAAAAGTGCAGGCTATTATAGGAGGCAACCCTTGTATATTCAGTTGAGCAGTATCCTGTTTTGAACCTTGAGTGACAGGATTCCTGTATTTTGACATTGCCTTGTTTGATCATTACTTCTGAATTGATTGTCATTCTCAGCTATAACATTATACGCTGCATTGTTTCCAGTCACTCCACCTTTTTTCCTATTCTTGAACTCATTAGGATAACCCACCATTTTATAGCAATTTTCTTTGCTATGTCCTCTCATTTTGCAAAGCTCACACTGTACATTATAATTCTTTCTAAACCTTTGATTTCCTCCAAAGCCACTTCTAGTATACATAGTTATATCATACTGACTGGCTGCCATTGCTGGATTAGCACCAAGTATCCCTGTAGTTGCAGCCACATCCCTTTGTCCTTCTTCACTGATGATCAGTCCATAGGCTTGATTCACGGAAGGAGTTGGACTCATCATCAATATTTGACTTCTTGCTTGACTATACGATTCATTCAATCCCATCAAGAATTGAAACAGTTTTAACTTCTGCATATTCACCACAAACTCTCTTGATCTTGCACATTCACAGCTAGGGGAAGGAACTAGAGCTTCAAATTCTTCCCATAAATCTTTGAGCTTCGAGAAATATACAGAAACTGAAGTTGTCCCTTGACTTAGAGTAGCAATTTCTTTATATAGATTGAATGACCTTGAACCATTTACTTTATTAAATCTTTCGTGAAGATCAGTCCACATTGCCTGGGCACTCGATGCATACATTATACCCCCTAACAGACCACTTGAAACAGAGTTCAAGATCCAAGATAACACAATTGCATTAACTCTCTCCCAATGACTCCAACTATACTCGGGAAACTTATCTTTCGAACAAGACCCATAAACCAACCTCAACTTGTTTCTGCCCAGCAGAGCTACTTTCATAGATCTATACCACATGGAATAATTCTCAATTCCAATTAATTGAAATGATATCATCTGAATTCCACTAATATCTGATGGTGACAGAAACAAGGGGTGGTTGTAATCGATTCCTTGGTTTTGATTTCCCGTCATTCCGAGTGAAGAAGCTGCTGCATGTACTGTCTGAGTGCCATCATTTATCAATCCATTGTTATTCGCTATTTTTGCACACTGTCAATAATCACAGAAGAAGAATTGTTTCTTGATCGTTTTTGAGCACTTAGTGTTGCTTACAACTCTGATACCATGTAATTAAACTTGTACTAGCACAATTAGATCACGAACACGAAGAAGTATACAAGGTTCATCAATGGTGAAGAAGAAGATGATGGGGAAGAAGATGAGAAAGAAGACGGTTGAAGAGAGAGTTAGAAATAGAGAGAGAAAGTATTGAATTATGTATTTCTTATTTCTTAATTTTGATACAAGTGTACTGATCTACTTATACCCAACCAACAATGGATTCGCTTTGCTAATTAACTAACTATTACACATCAACCAATACTATAACTAATTAACAAAACTAATAACTAACTTATGGAAATAACTAAACTAATCTTACTAGTTTGTTATATTATTTCATTTACTACATATATATTCCATCAAATTCAAATATCTTCTATGCTTGTTCCATTAAATTCTAATTTCTTTTAAGTATAAATCGCATTGACATATATATAACTGATATCTACTATGCTAATTCCATAGAAAATGTGTTGTATATTTTTTATTACTAAATTAATATGCGTCATCACTTAATTAGAAAAACATGGAGCGAACAAAAATAATTTCTCCAAAATTCAAAAAGGAAAAAAGTAAAAAGTCGGACCTTGATATTCACAAACAATCAACTATTATTTTTCTTTTTTCTCATAAAACGTAAATCTTATCTGTTGCTCTATATGAATACTATGTTGCATCAATCCAATAAGTTAGGGGATTACAAAATTTTACAATAAAATACACAAAATTTAAAACCTGAACATGCAAATCTTTGTCCCTTCCAAAGAATCAACTACAATTAAAGAGGAAAAGTAAATAAAAACTAAACACACAAACCTATAGAAGAAAAGCAAACTGAAAACCAATTCCATAAAAGAAAAACAAAAAGAAAAGGCTTAGCCATAGAAATACCTGAATTATATCGTCAATAAAGACATGCGACAAAGGTAAATTTACCGCATGAATTAATATTCTTTTTATAGACGTGCTTTTATGACTCAAGAGTAATTCTTACTATTTTTTCATGTTTATATTAGGAATAGGAGATTGAAACTTAAATGCATAGGACGACATGTAAATTTCATATATTTATTGTTCATAATTGTATTAAATCGTTTAAGTAATAGAATTATTCCAAATCTAATCTAGTCTAAAATAATTATTTTAAGTAACAAAATAAGGAAATAAATAAGAGCTTGGGAAGAAGCAATATTTTTCACTACACTCGTGTTCAATAAAGTCTCCGGCAAGAAATACAAATATGTTATATTAAGAACTTTAAATAAGGAAGAACTTAATACACCAAAATTAGCTGTTTTTGAAAACCTAGATTGTAGAAAAATAGTTAAATCTCTATTTTTAAATATTAGGTAAATAATAAAATAATTATTTTATACAATGTAAACTCTATTTTAAAAGGGTAAAAAAAACGAACAACATTTCGCTAAAGATTTTTGTGCTTTTAATATAATATAGCTATAAATATAGATAAAAAATGCATGCAGTCACACGTTACAATAAAACTTTGCGGAAGAACTCAAAAGTCGTTATCGATTAAAGCAAAACACTAATTTAATAAACAGAAAAATTAAAATCTCTGCTATATAAGGGCCACTACCCATTAGTATACCACAAAAGCAAATTTTTGTAGAGCAAAATTCAAGTGTAATTTTCACTGCAATTGAAGCAAAAATGTTTTGGTGCAGTTTGATTCCTGCAGCTATTGCTGTTGTGGCTCGCTGTTACAGTTGCAATTACTAGTGTTCTTAATGTTCATTCACTTTCATTACTCTGATCCTCTGTTTTAAAAAGCAGAATTGGGATTCGCGCGGGGCTCGCCCCAGGGCAGAGCACTCGTAAAACACCCTTGGGTTTATATGTGGGGTTTAGTTCCGTTAGACTTACGCCTCGGCCGTCGGGGCTTACGCCCCGGATACGCCCAACACCCAACGCCCAATATTGGGCTCGCCTGATAGAACTTTATGCAATTGTGTGTAACTAACCTTGTAAATCCTCAAAATTTCTTAATAAATCGTTGACTATTCAAAATTATATATATATTTTTTTATGTTGAGAGTATTTTATGTCATAATTTAAATAAAAATTATTGCACGTTATCTACTAAGACTGCTATGAAAATAAATTTCAAATAAATTTTTTATTTAAAAAGTATTTAGTTATTAACTTTGTTATGTCTTTATTATATAATAGTCCACAATTTATTTATAATTATTTTCCTAAATATATTTTTTTCACGTTTACGAGATACAATACTTATTAATTTAACAGCTCAGTATTAGCTAGTAACTATCTACAAATAGTAAGTTGTCATGGTATTATATGGTTGATTATGTGTCACGTTATTAACTTGTTGAAACTTAAAAATAAATGATGCTAGAGAATCATATTTAAATTGTTAATTATGATTTTCTATAAATTCTCTTTCAAATAGAAAGCATATTAAATAAAAGGAGTATTTGAAAAAAAATATCAAATCATAATATCAAAATTCTTTCAAGATTTATTACTCCTTAAGAGATACATATAAGATTTTGTATCGAATACATTATTTTTGATGTTTGAGTTGTAATGACGTTGCAACTAATTTGCATATTATGACATATGTCATACTTTTCGTATTATTCATAGTTGAATTATAATTCATAAATATTTTAAATAGATTATTTGTTATAACTTTGTGATTATAGTGTAATTTTTATAATTATTTTTTATTTTATACTTTCTTAAAATTAATAAAGTTTAAAGATTAGTGAGACTTATGCCCCATATCTCAAGACTTACGCCTCGCCTCGTCAGAGGTAAAACGGCTCGCCTCACGCCCCCACCTTTTAAAACATTGCTATGATCCTGAACATCACGATTATAAAAAAGCAATGCTATCACATAGTTAATGAAATCTCTTTGTATTTGAAGTATTGCAAGTAGCTAGCTTTTTGGAGCATTTTTTCTCTCTTTAATATTTTTTTCCAGATTATGGATTTCGTCCAAGTTAAGTTAAAATCAAGATCTCGTATCTAAACCTTATAGAGCTAAGGTGTTCTTGTGAAGAATTTATTTATACGTATTAACCGTTGATGTAATATTTTGCCTTCAATACAATTCTAACAGATTATGCATTAATTTTATGTGTGAACAATTTAACATTTAGGTGCAGTTGACGTTTTAGTAACTTGATACTTACAAATATCTTAATTGGTCAATGAGGCGTTGCTAGCTAAAGTGACAAATACTTGCAAGTACTTTTTAAAAAGTTTGGTCAAATATAAATTATTATTCAAAAATATTTTTAAAATAACTAGTTAGCCAAATATAAATTGCTTTTCTTCAAAAGTATAATAACAATAACAATAACAACAACAACAACAACAACTAAAAACTCAGTGTAATTTCACAAGTATTTTTTCGAAAAGTATTTCTGTAACGACCCGGACGGTCGTTACGTAGAACTTGCATTAAAAATTACTGTAATTGACTTGTCATAGGTTAGTAATACCGTTCTTGATGTGTTAGAGTTGGTAGGCTCAGAATCGGAATGGTTGTGGTGAGAATTTAGCCATTTAGTCTTAAAAATAGCCTTAAAATGGGAAAAGTCAACTAAGGGTTGACTTATCGGTAAAGGACCTCGGAATGCGGATTTTATGGCTCGGATAGCTTCGGTAGGTGATTTGGGACTTAGGAGTGTGTTCATAATATTTTTGTGATGTACGATATAGAATTAGGCTTGAATTGGCAAAAGTTAGTTTTTGGCGATTTCCGGTCGGCAGTGGAAAATAGGCTATCAGGGTCGGAATGGAATTCCGGAAGTTGGAACAGGTTCGTAATGTCATTTTTGATATGTCTGCAAAATTTCAGGTCAATCGGAGTTGTTTTGGATAGTTTCAACATCATTGGAGGATTTTAGAAATTTCAAAGTTCTTAGGCTTGAATTTGATGTGATTTTTGGTGTTTTGATGTTATTTTTAGTGTTTCGAGAGTGCAACTAAGTTGAATGATCATATATGAGGTGTTGGTATGTTTGGTTGGGGTCCCGAGGGGCACGGGATGGTTTTGAGTGGTTAATGAGGAGTTTGGAGTGCTTGTGTTGCTGCTGAAGTTTCTGGTGCTGGTGTAACCACACCTGCGGATGGGCCATCGCAAGTGCGGGCCCAAGGAGCGAGCAAAGCTCCACAGATGCGGAATTTGAGAGGCCTAGTAGAGGATCGCAGGTTCGGGAGGAGGATCGCACATGCGAAGTCGCAGGTACGGAATGTGATTCGCAGGTGCAGAGATAGGCAGTTTAGTGAAAAGTCGCAAGTGCGGTTGTTTTGACCGCAGGTGCGAGACATTGGCCGCAGGTGCAGAACCCTAGACAGAAAGTATAAATTAAAACCCTCTGCGACCATTAGACGTTTAACACCATCTTTGAACGGGAAGAAGCTCTTGAGGCGATTTTGATGAGGAAAAATCAGTGTTCTTCATTGAGATAAGGTTTTTGGACTTAATAACTCAATTATATGTGATTGGAGACCTTATATCAGTGTTTAATTATAAAAATCAGTAGGAAAAAGGTGGGTTTAGTGCTTGAGATTATGAGACCTTTAGGGATTGGTTTGAGGGGTCAAACGAACTTCGATTTTAGTGCTCTTTATATGTACGGACTCATGAGATGATGAAGAACAATTTTGTATAAAAAGTTCTGTGTTTCGGGACGCGGTCCCGGGGGTCGGGTTTTGACTAATTTCGGGGTTTGAACTAAATTTGGTACCTTTTAATTTGGAATTCATTCCTTAAGCATAATTTGATGATAAAAATCTGAACTTGGTGGATTTGGAGCACTCAGAGGCCGGATTTAGAGGCAAAGGCACCGCAGAATAGTATTTTAGCCGGTTTTGAGGTAAGTAACGTTTCAAAACTTTGTTCTGAGGGTTTGAAACCCCGAGCTAAATGCTTTATGACTATTGTTGAGGTGACGCACTTACCAAGTGATGGGCGTGCACCGAGTAATTGTGGCCTGGCTAATTCCATGGCACCGCTTAGTGATTATTCCAGGATGATATATGTGCTTCTATTAATGTGGTAATTGTGAACATGTTAGAAATCATGTTAAGTATAATGCTAGGCTTCACGCCGAAAATGCTGAGACCCGAGTGGTCGTATATTACTGTCTCATTTTGTGATTATTTGATGTCATATACTTAGTCCTGTTATAGCATATCACTTCATATCTCAGTCTTAGTATTGTTAATTATATACATACTTATAATTGTTTCGGGCTGATGGAGGCATCTTGATCCATGTGAGTGAGACTGAAGAGTAATGACTGAGTGAGGTCGAGAGCCTGTTATTGAGACAGTTATGAGATCGGACTGCACACCGCAGTGATATTAAATCATGCCTTCGTTGGCTTGATATGGCGCTTGGGCCACTAGTGCCCCTCCGGAGTCTTTACACCCCCAGTGAGCGCATTGATGATGGGGGATGGATCTTCCCTGGGCATGGATCTTGTCCGAAGCTGATGTTATGTGAGGAATGGATCTTCCCTGGGCATGGATCTTGTCTGAAGCTGATGTTATGTGAGGGATGGATCTTTCCTGGATATGGATATTGTCCGAGTGTTTCATTCCAGAGATGAATCTTCTCCGTGAAGGCTGGACTGACCTTTTTCCTCAGTACGGAGTGACTACAATCACCGGTGTTTATGCATATTCCGGGATGGAACTTCCCTGGGCCTGAGAGCCATATATAGTACTGAGTGGACGTCTGTGGGAGAGTTGTGAGCACTATGTGCATTTTCACACTGTGACATGTTGGCATGTAGAACATATGGAGGTATATCTAATATATTCTGTTGTTATTTTCTGATAAACTGTGAACATGCCTAAATTTTGTAAGTTGATGATTTAATTATTGAGGTTTAGTCTGTCACTACCTCTCAACCCATAGTTTGGGTTCGTTACTTCTGAGTTGGTGTACTCACATTACCCACTGCACCTTGTGTGCAGATCCAGGTACATTGGGACCCGATAGTGGATATTGAGCAGCTGTCAGAGTTTTCATTGGGGTTGTCGAGGTAGCATCTGGCGATCGCGACCTCGTCTTCTCTTCCTTATTCCATCTGTTGCACTTATTTTGAGACTATGTTGTCTATTTTTTCATTCTTTATTTTTTATATATAGTAGCTCATGACTAAGTGACACCGGATCCGGGGTTAAAAATTTTAAATTTTTGTTTCAAAATATTGTTTTTAAAACTTCAGACTCTTAGAATTATCAATAATTTCGTTTAAAATTATATTTTTACTGAAAATTGAATTAGCTTAGTTAAAGAAAGGCGGCTTGCCTGGTTCCACGACAGGCGCCATCACGTCTCCGAAATTGGGTCGTGACAAGATGGTATCATAGCCCTAGGTTAAACAGGTCTCACCAGTCATGAGCAGGTTTAGTAGAGTCTTGCGGATCGGTACGACGACATATGTACTTATCTTCGAGAGGCTGTAGAACCTTTAGGAAAAATCTCACATTCTCGAACTCTTGTCGTGCGAATCCATTGATTCAACCTGAAGCGTAATTTTTTGAACTCCTTTCATGTATTCAAACGCGCACGTGAGCACTCGGTATCAGCCGTGCACCGATGGCTTGTGACTTCCATGAATGGGATGTGATTTTAGCATGTTTGGGGCCAGTCTGGAGGACTTGAGGTCGGATTTTTGTCTGTGGCTTGAGTGCCGAGATTTCGTTTGTGTGAGCACATGTATTGGGGACTTATATGTCTGTTGGTGTCCTTATTGACGAGACTTGGTGACTAGATGACCATGTGGTGAGTGTGATTTAAGAGTGAGATGTGTTTATATTGCTTGATTGTGACAAAAAGGGAGTGGCTGGATATGTAGCGAGGACGTGGAGTGTTTGACTTATGTCTGGAGTTGCCATATGGCCTCGATTCGTGAGTGTATGAGAAGACCTCTTATGTTGTTTTGTAGCAAGTTCTCTGTTACCAGTAATTGATATATGTTGCAATTTGAGTTTAGATCACTTGTGGGAGTTGGCACCGCTATTGCAATGGTGAATGCGAGGTTGAAGATGATTTGGGATGTTTAATGGTTTGAGTTATATATGAGCTTATGAAAGATTTAGTTGAATCCCACTGCGGTATTGTGGCAGTGATAGTGTATGGGCATTGTGAGTTACTGTTTGTTTTTATCTATGGCTTTGAGCCAAGTGGGAGAGTCTGCTAATGATTAGTTGGTTGCCCGATGATGTGCTGTATTGGTTTCAGTTTGGGGTATACTGGTGGATCAGTTATGACCTGCAGAGATGGAGTTGAGAATGACTCGAGTAATGGAAAAAATTATGGATACATGTTGTATTATACTCTATGGGGATATGAGTCTCCTTGCATGATTGAGTTGTTATTTGTAAAGGAAGTAGTGTGCGTAAAGTAGGAGTTTGCCTAGTTGCCTAGGGGGTGTGGGTTACTCCCTTGGATGTTGGTGTGGTAAGGGATACGGTTAGTTCTTTGGGTTCTTATGAGGTAATGAGTTTTCTACATGTGTTTCCTAGCAATGCTCTTGGGTGTTGGTGACCTGCGTAGCGTGGTTGAGTTAGAAGGATTCAGTTCTAATGGTTGGGTGTTGTACAAGTGGAATTCGAATAGTTCCTGATGGTTTCTATCACGATTAGAGATGTGTATTTTCTATTGGCGTGAGGAGCATGAGAGGTATAGTGATTTTGCTTCTAGATGAGATCAAATGTAAGATCTTGGCTAGTTGGGTACGTAGTTGCTTGTGGCTCAGATGGGGTTATGAAGTTTCTATATTTATCATGGGATGGCATGGTGTATGCGGTACGTTGTGTAGAGTCGAGATCTTCATGTGTGAATTCACGGTTCAGTTCTGGAAGGAAGGTAAAAATTCTTAGGCGGCATTGGCAGTTTCAAATGACTAAGTAAATGATATCTACTAGTGTCTTGAAGTATTTCATGTTGACTAGCGTTTCGTTGGGATCACTCAATATAGCGGAGTTATGTAGGGGTATGACCTTTGGTATTGGATTCGTATGTTTTAATTTTTACGGTGTGTTCCAGGATTTTAGCATGATGTTGTGAGGGTAATTGTTAATGGCAGGATAGTCCTCTCTTGTGAGTCTTTTATATAATTTGATTACGTTGGGATGTTGTTGTTGAGTGCACGAGTGGCACAGGTTATGGCTTCGAATTGTATTGATGTGTCATGTCAAAAGAGGTCATTGGACCTAGAATGAATATTATTAGAATTGTCTCATCATAGTTGGAAGGATAAATATCGGGAGTCGGCTTAGAAATTTGCTATAATTCTTGTTTTGGAAGGGGGAGCTTCATGTCTGACTGATCGGACGAATGGTTGTTAGTTTCTACGTGTTTCTATCATCATCGTCAGTATATGAAAGCGTAAGAGCAAGACATTTCTTGATAAGAGGTTATGTACCAGTATTGGGTTGCTCTGAGCAGCTATTGTGATTAGGAGTTAACGCTATTGGGTGTTTGAGTCACGCGGTGTATTATGTGATTTCATCTGGGGTGCGTATATGGCTTGTTAAAGTATGCCCAGACTTATTCAGTTTATAGTTGTAGGATTTTGATCTTGTAAATTGATTCAGAAGTGAAAATGTAGTTCCAAGGTTTATGGGTCAAGATTAGATTTCGAAATTTCAATTGTGTTGTGCTATTAGACCTATATGGGGTAGAGTGATGTGGGATCACCTCTGAATATGTGCATGGTAGGTTACACAACAATTTTGGTGGTGTTTAGAACAACTCTAGGCACGTTCGAGAACGTATATTTAAGTGGGAGAGAATGTAACGAACCGGTCGGTCGTTACGTAGAACTTGCATTAAAAATTACAGTTATTGACTTGTCATAGGTTGGTTATACCGTTCTTGATGTGTTAGAGTTGGTAGGCTCGGAATCGGAATGGTTGTGGTGAGAATTTAGCCATTTAGTCTTAAAAATAGCCTTAAAATGGGAAAAGTCAACTAAGGGTTGACTTATTGGTAAACGACCTCGGAATGTGGATTTTATGGCTCGGATAGCTTCGGTAGGTGATTTGGCACTTAGGAGTGTGTTCATAATATTTTTGTGATGTCCGGTATAGAATTAGGCTTGAATTGGCAAAGTTAGTTTTTGGCGATTTCCGATCGGCAGTGGAAAATAGGCTATCAACGTCGGAATAGAATTCCGGAAGTTGGAAAAAGTTCGTAATGTCATTTTTGATATGTCTGCAAAATTTCAGGTCAATCGGAGTTGTTTTGGATAGTTTCGACATTGTTGGAGGATTTTAGAAATTTCAAAGTTCTTAGGCTTGAATTTGATGTGATTTTTGGTGTTTTGATGTTATTTTTAGTGTTTCGAGAGTGCAACTAAGTTGAATGATCATATATGAGGTGTTGGCATGTTTGGTTGGGGTGCCGAGGGGCTCGGGATGGTTTTGAGTGGTTAACGGGGAGTTTGGAGTGCTTGTGTTGTTGCTGAAGTTTCTGGTGCTGGTGTAACCGCACCTGCGGATGGGTCATCGTAGGTGCGGGCCCACAGGAGCGAGCAAAGCTCCGCATATACGGAATTTGAGAGGCCCAGTAGAGGATCGCAGGTGTGGGAGGAGGATTGCACATGCGACGTCGCAGGTGCGGAATGTGATTCGCAGGTGCGGAGATAGACAGTTTAATGAAAAGTCGCAGGTGCGGTTGTTTTGACTGCAGGTGCGAGACATTGGCTGCAAGTGCGGAACCCCTGGACAGAAAGTATAAATTAAAACCATCCACGACCATTAGACCTTTTAACACCTTCTTTGAACGGCAAGAAGCTCTTGAGGCGATTTTGAAGAGGGAAAATCAGTGTTCTTCATTGAGGTAAGGTTTTTGGACTTAATAACTCAATTATATGTGATTGGAGACCTTATATCAGCGTTTAATTATGAAAATCAATAGGAAAAAGGTGAGTTTAGGGCTTGAGATTATGAGACCTTTTGGGATTGGTTTGATGGGTCAAATGAACTCTGATTTTAGTGTTCTTTATATGTACGGACTCGTGAGATGATGAAGAACAGTTTTGTATAAAAAATTCTGAGTTTTGGGACACAGGCCCGGGGGTCGGGTTTTGACTAATTTCGAGTTTTAAGCTAAATTTGGTACCTTTCAATTTGGAATTCATTTCTTAAGCATAATTTCATGATAAAAATCTGAACTTGGTAGATTTGGAGCACTCAGAGGCCGGATTTAGAGGCAAAGGCACTACGGAATAGAATTTTAGCCGGTTTTGAGGTAAGTAATGTTTCCAAACTTGGTTATGAGGGTACGAAACCCCAAGCTTAATGATTTATGACTATTGTTGAGGTGACGCACTTGCCAAGTGACGGGCGTGCGGGCGTGCACCGAGTAATTGTGGCCTGGCTTATCCCATGGCACCGCTTAGTGATTATTCCAAGATGATATATGTGCTTCTATTAATGTGGTAATTGTGAACATGTTAGAAATCATGTTAGGTATAAATTCTAGGCTTCACGCCAAAAATGCTGAGACCTGAGTGGTCGTATATTACTGTCTCATTTTGTTATTATTTGATGTCATATACTGAGTCCTGTTATAGAATATCACTTCATATCTCAGTCTCAGTATTGTTAATTATATGCATACTTATCATTGTTTCGGGCTGATAGAGGCATCTGTGATCCATGTGAGTGAGACTGAAGAGTAATGACTGAGTGAGGCCGAGAGTCAGTTATTGAGACAGTTATGAGATCGGACTGCACACCGCATCGATATTAAATCATGCCTTTGTTGGCTTGAGATGGCGGTTTGGCCACTAGGGCCCCTCCGGAGTCTTTACACTCCCAGTGAGCGCATTGATGATGAGGGATGGATCTTCCCTAGGTATGGATCTTGTCTGAAGCTGATGTTATGTGAGGGATGGATCTTCCCTGGATATGGATATTGTCCGAGTGTTGCATTCCAGAGATGGATCTTCTCCGTGGGGGCTGGAATGGCCTTTTTCCTCAGTACAGAGTGACTATGGTCACCTATGTTTATGCATATTCCAGGATGGAACTTCCCTGGGCCTGAGAGCCATATATAGTACTGAGTGGACTTATGTGGGAGAGTTGTGAGCACTATGTGCATTTTCACACTGTGAGATGTTGGCATGTAGAACATATGGAGGTATATCTAGTATATTCTGTTGTTATTTTCTAATAAACTGTGAACATGCCTAAATTTTATAAGCTGATGATTTAATTATTGAGGTTTAGTCTGTCACTACCTCTCATCCCATAGTTTGGGTTCGTTACTTTTGAGTTGGTTTACTCACGTTACCCCTGCACCTTGTGTGCAGATCCAGGTACACCGGGACCCGATAGTGGATATTGAGCAGATGTCAGAGTTTTCATTGGGGTTGTTGAGGTAGCAGCTGGCGATCGCGACCTCGTCTTCTCTTCCTCATTCCACCTGTTGCACTTATTTTGAGGCTATGTTGTCTATTTCTTCATTCTTTATTTTTTATATATAGTAGCTCATGACTGAGTGACACCGGATCCGGGGTTGGAAATTTTAATTTTTTTTTTCAAAATATTATTTTTAAAACTTCAGACTCTTAGCATTATCAATAATTTCATTTAAAATTGTATTTTTACTGGAAATTGAATTTAACTTAATTAAAAAAAGGCGGCTTGCCTGGTTCCACGACAGGCGCCATCACGACTCCGAAATTGGGTCATGACAATTTCTGCAAAAAATATCTTTCAAAATAAGTTAATTTGAAAAGTTTGGCCGAACAAGTTATTAATGACAAACCCCACCACAAAATGTAGAAGTATGGGCGAATGCATTTATTAAAAAAAGGTAGAAACAAGGGATTCTCATATGGTAAAAACTTAATCGCTCCGAGTGTTTCTACCAAATCATACCAAATTATTTATAATTAAGTGATAAATTGAGGCCCCCTTAGCTCTGTCAGGCACTGGACAAGGGTTAGCTCTGTAAATGTGTAGATCCAACCTTGGTAACGTCATTGTTGATAGTTTATCTTCCGAACCAGTTAAATATACTGGACAAAGTGGGAGGTATAGCCACAATAGCACCAGTTTTTATATGTCTGTTGGCTTTACCCGAGAATGTATATTAATTAATTATAATTTTGGGAAATCTATATTTATGAAGGCATATATATCATACATCTATTGAATTGGTGTAAATACCGGTGTAAATAACTATTTACCATTCACGTATCGTTATACAAAGACTATATTATACATGCATCTGATATAATAAAGTGAAAATGGTTAAAAATATCCCTTTACTATTCAAAAAGGATTATTTATGCCCTTCGTTATACTATCAGATCGATACTCTCGACGATGCAGAACAAAATATATGTCTCCATTAAGGTCTCCACCATAGCCAACTCCCACATGCCTGACATTTTGCTGAGATGAATACGACATGGCATACCACCACACCGCCTTCTTGCCCTTCTTATATTTTATCTTATTTATGCAATTGGCATGTCTGCTAATGTAATTTAAGTTTTATCCAAGATACACAATTTTTGCTTCGTAAAGCTGAGGTTCCCCAAGTGATGATTTTTGAATGTGTTGCTTTCTCAAATGTGCATTAACTTCGCTCTTAGATTGGTGTGTTTTTAATGGAAGTCTTTTGATATATTTAATTATTTGAAGGGGATGTCTTCTAAATGTACAAGATGTACTTTTCTTCTTTTTACCAAAATATTAAAAGCACACACATAACTGGTGACAATCTGTCAGGACCTGGAATTTCCACGAGATCGTGACGGCACCTAACATTTCATTTGCTAGGCAAGCCAATGTTATAACAATTTATTCATTTTTTTTCCAATAGTTTAAATTAAATAATGAGGAAAGACTGAAATAAATATAACAATCCAAAATAATGTGCGGAAGCTAAAATAGCTAAAATATCTGATACAACCTTGGACTCGGTGTCACAAGTGCACGAGCTACTAGAATAGTATAAATAAGGGTCTGAAATAACATGAAGTTGTATGAAAGGAAAGTATATAGCTAAACAAAAAGGGAAGGGGACTCTAGGAGCTGCGGGCGCTGAGCAGTTGTACCTCAAGTCTCCAAGAGCTGCCCAATCCGAGCACACTAATAACCGCCACTGGAACCGACTCCAAAATCTGCACAAGAAGTGCAGAGTGTAGTATGAATACAACCGACCCCATGTACTCTGTAAGTGCCTAGCCTAACCTCGACGAAGTAGTGACGAGGTTCACACTACAACCTGTATGCAGTATATAATAAATACAGAAAAGGAAATACGGAATGAAATAGATAGTCAACTGAAGATAATAGCTTCAGCCTCAAGAAATAAGCCAGTGACGTTCAGAGTTACCAATCCTTAGAGTTTCCAATGAAAATACTGAAAATCAACACAACTCCAAGAAATAGAAACACATGGGTTGTTGCGGTGCGCAATCCGATCCCACAATATCAGTATCATAATTCACCTTTATTTTACTGTAACAATCCTCCCTTATTCCACCGGTTGTGGCGTGCAACCCGATCTCACCATATCAGTATGAATTCACCCTTATTCTACCATATCAATCCACCCTTATTTCACCTGTTGCGGCATGCAACCTGATCCCACCATATTAGTACAATTAATCACTAAGTACAATTAATTTCATAATTCAAATCAAAAGAACCACCATAACTGATGAATATAAAACTGAACAGTAAGGAAACTTTGTACCAACTTGAAAATTCACGTATGAAATACTACACGGCAAGACCAGTCCAGTTAATGAAAATTAGAAGGTGCAAGTATATCAATTAAGGCAAACAACAACAGGTCATGAAAGCATGAAGAGGTCTAACATTTTTAACAGGAGAAATAATGATTAGCAAGTAGCAATTAAAGCATGGAAGGCACTTAGGGCACATAACAGTTAAAGCAGGGAAGGAGATAATTAAGGAAAATGAAAATAAGGGAAAAAATTAATTCGACGGCGTATAAGCACTCGTCACCTCGCATGTACGCCGCAACACATGAAATTCACAACTCATAGTTCAAGGGTTCCTAATTCCCTCAAGTCAAGGTTAAACTCAAAACTTACCTCACTCTGCAGTCAATTCAGAGCTCTACATGGGCCTTTTCCCTAGAGTCCGCCTCCAAACCACTCGTATCTGGCCATAATTGACCCAATAATATCAAATATTTCTAAATAAATCAATTACAATGCATAAATTTAGAATTTCCAAACTTATCCCCAAAAAGTCAAAAATCACCCCGATCCGCTTGCTGAAAACCCAAGGTTCGGACCAAAATCCATTTATCCATTTACCCTCGAGCCCGATTATGTAATTAGTTTCGGAATACAGCCTCAAATTGAGGTCTAAATCCCTAATTAGCAAAAAAATCCAATTCTTCCTAAATCCCTAGTTTTCTACCATGGAAGAACAAAGATTAGGGCTAGGAATTAAAGGGTGATGTTAGAAATGAAATAAAATGAGTTAGAGTGTACAAACTTATGAATTGATATTGATTTTTCTCTTCAAAATAGCTCTTAGGTCGAGCTCTAATGGAAGGGTTATGAAAAATGCGAGAAATCCCGTGTTTGAAATGTTTTAAAGTCTGGGCGTCATGCCTTCTTCGTGTTCGCGAAGGGCCTGCTGCGATCGCGAAGCAGCGGCTCAAATAGCTATGCGTTCGCAAGACACCTTTCGTGTCTGTGAAGGCTTACACCCATCAGCCTACGCATTCTCGAAGAGTATCGATCAGTTTCCCCTCCCCCAGGTCCTATGCCTACACGTTCGCGAGAGGCTGGCGACGTTCGCGAAGGGTAATACCCCCACTGCTCCGCGTCCGCGACCCAGCTTCCGCGTTCGCAAAGAAGAAACTCCCATCCATCCCAGTCATTCTTCGTGTTCGCATGAGTACCTTCACGAACGCAGAGAAGGAAACACCAGACCGAACTGAAGTCCAAAAAACTAGATTTTTCTAAGTTTTAACCATTTGTAACCTATCCAAAATTCACCCGAGCCCTCGGGGATCCAAACTAATTAAGCACACAAGTCCAAAAATCTCATATGAAATCGCTCGCACGATCAAAATACCAAAATAACGCCTAGAACTACGAACCAAACACCAAATCAAATTAAAATTTCAAGAACACTTTAAAACTTCTGTTTTACAACTGAACGTTCGAATCATGTCAAACCAACTCCGTTTCTCACCAAATTTGACGGACAAGTCATAAATATAGTAATGGACCTCTACCGAGTTCCGGAACCAGAATATGAACCCGGTATCAACAAAGTCAAACAACGATCAAATCTCTAAAATCATTAAACCTTTAAACTTTCAATTTTCGACAAAAATCAATAACTCGTGCTAGGGACATCCAAATTCGATTCTGGGTATTATCCCAGTCCAAATAAAGAGACGGACCCACCGAGACCGTCAAAATACGGATCAGGGTCTGTTTGCTCAAAATGTTAATCGAAGTCAACTAAAATAAATTTTTAAGGAAAAATTTCATATTTTATCGTTTTAACATAAAAGCCTTCCGAAAATACCCTAACTGCACACGCATATCGAGAAAGGCTTAAAGAAGTTATTGGAGGCTTCGAAATATAGAATTAGGTTCTAAAACTCTAGATGACCTATTGGGTCATCACACAATCGAAGAGAAAAATATTGTAGCTCATTCAACATTTGATTAGCTGATTTTACAAAATATGATAATAATGTAAATTATTTTATATGAGGATGGAGAGTATGATTGAAATCAAAGTTTTGGTAGGAGGAAGGCTCATTCACTCAAAAACTGCTAGGGATTTTATTTTAAAGAGATATTGGATGAAGGGCGAGATGGTGGTGAAAGAAATAGTGGGGGAGGGGGTAAAATAGGGTTGGAGCGGTGAGGTGGAATTCCATGTGATATCTACCTCCTAAAATATCAGGCCATGTGAGATAGTGTTGGTCATGTTGGAGGACCTTATAGCTTGTTTGGATTGTTGTTCATATCATTTCATAATGTATCATATTATATTATATTGCATTGTATTATATTGTTTGATGAACACCACGTTTGGATATATTGTATTGTTTTCTGTTATTTGATGATGTCACACACTAACAATATGAAGAATAAACTTATAATATTACTAAAAAATAGGATATAAAGTAGAATTATTATATAAAAAAGTAGGGTGTATGATTATTTAATAATAAGTGTTGGGCCAAGTGAAGTTTGCTTTAATGATTGACAAAGGAACTCACACATGAACCCGGTCCATACACCGTGTACACAGACACGGGAAGATTCGAGCATAAGGGATGCACGTGAAAGAGATAAGCTTAAGTTGTTATATCTGATATCTCCTGATCGAAAAGGTTGCATAAATGATAAGGAGAATTACCCCTAACTCGAAGAGAACTCTATCCTAGATAAGGGATGAGTTAGAAGTTGAAGATAACTAGAACTCTTCCACCATGGAAGAGTATATCATTAGAACTCTTTGCAAGCAATTCTTGTGTAAATCAAGTGTGCAAACCTGAAGCTACCTGAACCAGCAGAAGAATCAGTTCCAAGCGTCTGTCTTTTATTCTAGTTCAATTGTAGTAGGTCTTTTCAAATTGTACCTTTCAGCTTTATCTAGAGGCAATTGTATTAGGTACTCTGAGTATTCAATTTAGAGTTAACTTGAAGTTGTCACAACAGTTAGATGCTGGTTGCCACAACGGTATTAGAGGTAATTCTTAGGTTTACAAAGAATTTTGTAAATGTTGTTTTGGCTCAGTGATTTAGTGAAGTGTTGGGGAAAATCCTATTGAGTAGTAGGTCGTGGGTTTTTCATTGTTTGAGTCGGGTGTTTTCCACGTAAAAATACTTGTGTTCTTTACTTTTCGCATTTACTATTTTCGCAACAGTAGTATAAGGAACATATAGAAGAACAAGGTCCTTCTATAACCAATGCACGCAAAAATTAGACACCACACAAATCACCCCCTTTCTTGTGTGGCATTGAAGTATAAAACATTAATTGGTATCAGAGCAGGTTATCCTTGAAGATGCTTACACCTTAGAAAAAGATCAATATGAGTGCACCACCTGGATACTATGAAGGGCAATCTACTGCTAGTCCACCACTCTTTAATTTCCAGTACTACTCTTGGTGGAAAAATAGGATGAGAGATCACATTATAAGAGAGAGCTATGAGCTATGGAACATTGTCACTTATGGTCCACTAGCTACCTTGAAGATAAATGCTGAAGGAGTAGAGATGCAAAAGACAAGAACGGATTGCACTGCAGAGTACTTGAATAAATGGGAGAAGAATGTTAAATCCAAGAAATGGCTTGTTTGTGGACTTGGTCCAAATGAGTACAACAGAATCCAAAGTTGTACCACTGCTAAGAAATTTTGGTATACATTGCAAGTGGCTCATGAAGGAACACCTCAGGCGAAGAGATCTGGAGGAATTCTACTGTATTCTCAATATGAGAACTTTGCTATGAAGGAAGAAAAAACCATTCAAGATATGTACACAAGGTTCACTACACTGACAAATGAACTAAAGTATCTTGGACGGATTATTCTCCAAGAAGATAGAGTCGAGAAGATACTGACTAGGGTTTTGCCTATCACTTGGGAGAGCAAAATCACTGCCATTCAGGATCAAAGAATATCGCCATTTTCCCACAGGATGAATTAATTGGAAATCTCACTGCCTATGAACTTATGAGACAAACCATGAAAATGCATGTACCTAAAAAGGAAAGGAGCTTGACACTCAAAATCACTGAAGGTCTTGATCTAGAAGATGATGAAATGGCTATGATCACCAAGGACTTCAAGAAGTACCTGAGGAGAGGAAAAGGCTCTTCAAGAAGTGGAAACTATAGCAAGCCAAAAGCTCATGAGAAGCAAACCAATAATGGCTTCTACAGCTGTGGAAAGGCTGATCACCACATCAAGAACTGTCCTCTATGGGAAATTGAATGGAAGAAGGAAAGAGTTGAACGGAGGAACAAGAAGTAGGAACATGTTCAACCCAAGAAAAGCAACAACAAATGACTGATGAAGAAACTGAGGTAAGTGTAATTCATCTCAAAGACAAGATTAAATTGTTGTCTAAAAAAGGTTATTTGAGTTACTTCTATAACTAATTGATGAATCTGAGTATGTAAATAATGAAAAGAAACAATTGTCTAAAGAATGTGTGATTTTGAAGGCTAAGTGAAAAAACCTGGAACTCAGGGTTAGTGACATTGTAAGTGAAAATATTGTGTTGAAGAACGAGGTTCATGCACTTGACTCAACTGTCCTAGAGCTTAGCTCTGAAAATTTAAAACTGATATTAGGAACGGATAAAAAGACAGTTGGTCGCACACAACTCACTCTAGAAGAAAATGTAGGAAAAATGAAAGACGAGTTGTAAAAAAAGGATGAGCATGTAATAATCCTAAAGGATGATCTAAGAAAGGTCAAGCATGAGCTAGACAGATCTTGTAAATGGCACAGGTCCTCCGATGCACTTTCTTGGCTACAAGAACACCATAGTAGCAACAGAAGAGAACTTGGATTTGGGAACCTGGCACCTAAGTGGGATCCTGAAAGCAAGTACCTCACACTTCCTGAGAACAAGATTTGCACACACTGTGGTAAAACAGTTCATTATAAAAGTGAATGCACTGCAAAAGAAAAGGCAAGTCAAAATAACAAAGAATTTGTTCAAGGGAAGAATATGTTACCAAGTTGGGCTAAAAAGAATTTGATTCATCCTTTTGCCTGTAGAAAGGGATGCAATCTAGTTTGTGTTCCTAAGACTAACCCCTGATTTTCTTTTTGCAGGTCCAAGTGAAAGGGAGCAACCAAATATGGTACATGGATAGTGGCTACTCAAATCACATGACAGGAAGCAAGAACCAGTTCCTTTCAATTGAGGATCTTAAAGGAGGTAATGACTCCTTTGGAAATGGGAAGAAAGGTGAGATCATTGGGGTTGGAAAGGTTGGTAAGACTGATTATCATTCTATTGAGAACGTCTACTTGATAGATGGACTGAATTACAATCTAATAAGTGTATCACAATTGTGTGATAGAGGTAACATGGTAGCATTCACCTCTATAAAATATTTTATGATTAATCTTACCACATATAAGATAGTTTTGTTGGGAAAAAGAGTGACCAAAATATATTTATATATCTTTCCACACTTTTAGATAATGAACTCACTTGCTTACGTGTGTTGGATAATGATCCCCTCCTTTGGAACAAGAGACTTGGACATGTCAGTCTAAGTCAACTCAATTAACTAGTCTCTAAGGACTTGGTGATAGGGCTGCCCAACATTAAGTTCAAGGAGGATAAATTTTGTGAGTCTTGTGCAAGGAGGAAGCAGGTAAGATCCTATTTCAAAAGCAAGAAAGTGGTAACCACCACCAAGATGATGGAACGGTTCTATATGGATCTTTGTGGACTAATGAAAACATTGAGCAGAGGTGGTAAGAGATATGTGATGGTGCTTGTTAATGATTACTCTAGGTTTACTTGGACATTATTTTTATCATCTAAATATTAAGCATTTGACATGTTCACTTCTTTTATTAGAAAAACTCAGAAACAACTAGGTAATCAACTTGCATTCATGGTATTGAATTTGAGAATGTTAAATTTGCTGAATTTTATGATGAGCATGGCATAAATCATATTTTTTCTGCTCCTAAGACTCCACAATAATGGAGTAGTTGAAAGAAAGAAAAGGGCATTGGAAGAATTGGCTAGGACTGTGCTTTTTTCTAGAAAATTGCCTCATAGTTTCTGGGCATAAGTTGTGAACACTGCATGCTACATTATAAGTAGGTGCATGACTAGACCTCTTGTTGAGAAAACTCCCTATGAGTTATTTAAAGGGAGAAATTCAAATATATCCTATCTTAGGGCATTTGGATGCAAGTGTTTTGTGAACAATAATGGTAAAAACTCCCTAGGTAAGTTTGATCCAGAAGTGATGAGGGAGTATTCTTGGGATATTCTACACATACTAAAGCTTATAAGATTATAATAAAAGAACTATGTGTGTAAAAGAAAGTGTACAAACGGTTTTTGATGAAATTAACATTCCTTTTGAGAGGTGGGAACATGATGATGGAGCAATTGGGCAGGTAAGAAACTCAAATGAAACCACAGCCCATATTAAAGTTGTATCAGAGGAAGGAACATGTGATGGAACAGGTCCTTCCACCCAGGGCAACTTGACGGGGAGGGGGGGGTTGAACAAAGAGGAACTAATCTTCAAACCTCGAGGGAACCTGTCCATGAACATGTTACTCAGCAACTAAACATTGAAGGAACATCTAGGGGAAACCAGTTGGTTGTGAAACCTTACAAGTATCAAAGTTCTCATCTCGTTGAGAACATAATTACTGATCCAACCTCTGGAATCAAAACCAGATCTTCCTTGAAGAATCTTTGTACTTCTGATGCTTTTTATCTCTTATTGAACCTAAAAATATTGTTGAGGCTTTGCAAGATGCAGACTGGGTGAATGCATACAAGATGAACTCAACAATTTTGAGAGAGGTCAAGTTAGGCATTTGGTACCAAAACCCAAGGAAATATAAGTAATTGGCACAAAATGGGTCTTCAGAAACAAACTTGACAAAGATGGAACAATTACAAGGAACAAGGCAAGATTGTTGGTTCAAGGATATAGTCAAGAGGAGGGCATAGACTATGATGAGACTTCTGCTCCAGTTTCAAGTTGGAGTCAATTAGACTCCTTAAGCCTTTGCTACTTATATGGAATTCACTCTCCATCAGATGGATATCAAGAGTACCTTCCTCAATTTCTATCTAAAGATATAAGTGTTTGTCAAGCAACCTCCGGGCTTTGAAAGCAAGGAATGTCCTAATCATGTGTACAAGTTATACAAGGCACTTTATGGTCTAAAATAGGCTCCAAGAGCATCGTATGAAAGATTATCAAAATTCTTGCTTGAGCGTGGCTACAAGAGAGGTAAAACTGACAATACTTTATTCTTGAAAGAAAAAGGTCAAGATCTCTTGGTAAATCATATATATGTTGATGATATAATCTTTGGAGCAACTACTGATAATTTAAGTAAAGAATTTTCTAAACTAAAATGGAAGATTCTAAACAAAGGCCTACACTGAAAACAATGACCATAAAACCGGTTCATAAGAAAAGAACTAAACACATAGATGTGGAGCATCACTTTTTGCTGGACAACTAAGAAAAAGGGTTTGATCACTGTGAAATTTTGTGCTATTGACAAGCAAATAATTGACATCTTCACAAAAGCTCTGAAAAAGAGATCACTTTAAAAGGAACATGTTAGAATTAGGTATGATTAAGATCACCTAGAAGGAACCAGTCCTAACTCAAAAATTGGTTAGAAAATCTGTGATTTTTTGTACATAATTAGATTAGAATTTGCTCAGCCTCATACTTTCATCAGTATACTCTTGTGCAATGTGCTAAAATGTCTTATTAATCTCTAATGATATTATCTTTATTTTCTTGGAAAATTCAGACTTACACAAGAGATTTCTCAGTGAAGAACCTGGTTCCTCAAGATTACATGGTACATACTCTCCACTCTGCATATTTTGAAATAATTATATTTGGATTATGATCAAATGGAGAGTCCCATTTAATCCTAACCTCCTTGAGCTTATTTGTTACGAAATGAACTAGTTTCATTCAAAAGAGTCCCAAAATGCAATAAGTGCCTAGATTCTAGGGAGAGTCATAAACGTCTCTTCAAACTGACTCCCAATTTGATTAAACCTCTGAACTTCTGAAAAAAGCAGTTGCTACCCAATTAAACTCTTTGTATTTATATTGATTAGGCCTTAGTTGTTTCTTTACTTCAAAATTTCCAAGCCATCAAACAATTCTTTTTATCTTCTCTCACCTTCCAAACATACACATACTCATCTACTCTCATACCCGAACACAGTAATGAAAAACCCTTCTGAGAATCCCTTATCACCACCCAAGAAAACTACACCCATACCATACATCACACCTTCAACCACAGCACCTCTAAGAAAGGAAGGTTCAAGATGGATGCTCGCAAGGTTGTCGCTGGAGGAGAACAAGTCAATGAAAAATTGAAAGGAAGTAGGGAAAAAGTGATGGTAGGTTGTAATTCCGTGTTTTAGTCGTTTATTGCACTCTAATTCACTGCACTTTACTTGTGTTGAGCTTTCTTTAGTAGTGTTTTGCAATTATTGTGTGTTTTATGTTGTGTAGGAGTGAGTACGAGTTATTTAGATGTTGTATAGAAAATTCGAGCTATTTGGAGCTTTGAAGTCTGAGTAGAAGCCCGAGGGATTAAACCGGGATCATGTTGGGGGGGTTGAGGGCCAAGTCCAGATGTCAAAAATTGGAGAAACGAAATCACTCTAAGAAAAATGCACAATCGTGCCGCTTGGGCTCTGCATGGGGTGTCGTGGCAGTGCAAATTATGCCCAAAAATGAAATTGCAAAATGTTCTGGAATTTTCCACAAGCGTGTTGCATGCAGCGCTGTCTCATGCATCGCGGTAGCACAAAAATGTTAGCGTAACTTTTCATTTTTGCTAAAAAGCGTAATTTTGTCAGGGATTTATTGGGGGATGGCTTAAATACACGGGAAAATGCCATTTTCGTGACTTTTTACACATTTTCGACCTAAGGAGGCCAAGGAGGCTACTGAGGAGTTGGAAGAACACAAGTACAAGGATTTCATCAGTCCTTCCTCACTCAAGATACGGGTTTAGATTGAATTTATTTTTTCCTATACTTTAGTTACATTTGTGAAGAACTTCTTCATGTCTATGGAGTAGATCCTTTTGGGTTTTGATGGATTTGGTGTATTGATGATTGTTTGTGGATTATAAATCTATTTTTATGTATTTGAATCATTTTTGGAAGATTTAATTGTTGCATATATATATTCACTTGTTCTTGTAATTGAAAGAGGCATAACTTGTGACATATATATTCATTACATTGTTGGTTGAGTTCATAGATTCTTCTAAGTAATGGAAAGAGGCTAGTTGAATTATTGATTAAATCTAGTTAGGAGAATAATTGAAAGAGGTTTTCCTAAAGACCGAACCACTACGCATTCTTGCATATCTTCACAGTGCTTAAATTGGTTCATCTCGTGAGGTTAAGACTTAATCGAGAGATGAGTTTTTGCTGAATGTTCGAACTAATAATAGAGTGAATTCGATAGATTAACTTGAACATTGAAGTAAATTATCTAGAGTTAGATCCCGAATAATTATCTTGAACTTATTATGTCAAAACCCTAACCTTTTCCACTGATAACCTTAATTGCTTATTCCTTGTTTTGATAGTCAGTTGTCAATAGCTTTAGATTTTAGATTCTTAGTTAAATTTTATTATTAATCATATAAATCTCAATTGTTGATCCTCCTGGATAGTAATAAAGCTATAAACCATGAGAATACTATTTAAATACAATTTCTATGGACACGATATTATACTATTCTATCTTTGACTAGAGAGCACAATTTAAGTGTGTTTTGCGCTCGTCAAATTTTAGCACCACTGCTGGGGATTGGCAATTAATAGTGTTTGAAATAGTTTGTAGTGCTAATTCGGGAATTTATTTGTAGTTTTACTTTTATTTTGTTCTTCACGGGGTTCTCCTCCATGTGCAGGCAACAAGTTAAGTTTGTGGTGTATGACAAGATCTTCTTTTAAAGAAGTAATACCCTAGAAACCGAAATTGGAAAAACACTAGCGGCAACTGAGGAAGGAGAAAGAGTTCACCGTAAAGTTCTTGGGGAAACCTTCAACCCAAGAGCACATGGATAATAACGGTGATGGCTAGGTATAGGCATCTGCAAGAGAGGCAGCGCAACATAGAGAAGAAACTGCAAGAATAACAGCCGAGGCAGCCCGTAGAGTTGCTGACGAAACTGTCGAAGACAATAGAGGTCAAATATTTAATCTAAATCGACCCTTGATTGAAGACCAGTTCGAAAATGCGGTACCCAAGCCTAGTAGAGCATTGGGTGACTATGCCAGACCAGTCTACAATCAAGGATTGTCAAGTGTTAGACCACCTTCAATTGTAGCAAATAATTTCGAGTTGAAGCAAGGTTTACTTCAAACAATTCAAAACAGATGCATTTCAGAGGGACGATGAACAAAGATCCAAACACACATCTGATGGACTTCGAGGAGATTATGAACACCTTTCAATACAATGGGGTGTCACAAGATGCAGTGTATTTAAGGGCATTACCCTTTTCACTTAAATATGATGCGAATCAGTGGCTTCAAGATTGACAAATGGAACAATTAGAACATGAGAGGAAATGACTAGAAAATTTCTTGATAAATATTTCTCCTCATCTAAGACGAGCAAGTTTAGAAGAGAAAGCCATAACTTCTGCTAGAAAGAGAATGAAACTATTTTTGAAGTATAGAAGAGGTTTAAGGAGATGGTTAGAAGGTGTCAACATAGCGGAATTGAACTCTGGATGCAACTCCAGGATTTTCGGGATGGATTGAAACCGGCCTTGCGTAGAATATTGAGCAATGTAGTTGGAGGCCCTTTTATGAAGAAGAAGAAGAAGACTCCAGAAGAGATAGTTATTCTTGATGAGTTATCTGAAGATGTTAATCAGTGTCCCTATGATATTGTGGAAAGAAGAAAATCAACTGGTGTTCACCAAGTCGATGCTAATACATCTGTGAAAGTACAGCTTGATGCTATGCTAAAGAAATACAAAAGCTAATTGTAGCTTCGATGCAAAATGTACACCACGCAGCTTGTGATATATGTGGAAGAGGACACCCTACTCATGAGTGACAAGCCTCAACTGATGGTATATGTGGAAGAGGACAACCTCCAATGGGTTAGAGGCACCCCGGATTTTCATGGAGTTCACCTGGGGGGTACTTCAAATGCATGGCAACAAACAACCCCAGATTCCAGGAACAAGGAGCTCCAGGTTTTCAAAATCAGTAGAGGCAGCAGTATCAATCTCCATAGTCGAATCAATCCAGCATGGAAGATCTTATGAAGACCTTCATTATCAAGACAGATAAGAGGCTTGATGCCCATGATGCAGCTATCAAAGAATTGGGTACATCTTTTCGAAGCCTAGAAAAACAGGTTGGGCACTTAGCTACTCTTATGTCTGAGAGCCCCAAGAACACTCCCGCCTGATATAGAAATAAATCCCAAAGAGACAGTAAATGTTGTAACTTTGAGATGTGAGCAAGAGTTGAAAGATCTCACCCCAATCCAAATAGATATGAGACATGAAAAAGAAAGCGAGGAGCAGCTGAAGAATAGTGTCGAAAAGAAGAAAGAAGGAAAACCGAGAAGGGAGGAACTTGAGGCGAGCAAGCATATAACATCCGCTGTCTTTTCCCCAAAAGCTAAGTAGAGAAAAGCTGGACAAGTCGTTCAATAGATTTGTAGATGTGCTGAAACATGTTCATGTAAACTTACCATTTATAGAAGTGCTCTCACAAATGCCGGCCTATGCCAAGTTCTTGAAGGATATCCTGGCAATGAAGAGGAAAATAGAGGAGACCTCGGTGGTCAAGCTCACAGAGCATTGCAGTGCAATATTGCGAAACAAACTCCTACAAAAGTGTGGAGATCCAGAAAGTTTTACCATACCTTTCTCTTTAGGAACTACTAATTTTGATAAGTCTCTATATGATTCTGGTGCCTCAATTAATCTAATGCCTATATCTATTTAAAGGAAACTGGAGAAGGCTATTGGAGAGATAAGATTTGCACCAATATCTTTGCAGCCGGCAGACCAAATGACTCTAATACCCGGGGAATAGTTGAAGATGTCTTAGTTCGGGTAGATAGGTTTGTCTTTCCTGTAGATTTTATAATGGTAAAGATGAAGGAGAACAAGGAGGTCCCCCTCATCCTAGGAAGACCATTCCTAGTAACAAGTAGGGAAATATTAGATATACATGAGAGAAAACTCATTCTTAGAGTGGGTGAGGAGACTGTGACTTTTGAGATGAATGTAGAAACAAGGGTCAAAAGAGAGAAGCTAGATGCTAGTGTTGTGTGGAAAGTGAAGGGCATGAAAGAGAAGGTTGCAGTGGGTGAGAAAGATAAGTGTGGGGTGCTCCTAGAAGGTTGAGAAGAAGTTATCTGTATGGATGTGTACACTAGTTCAGGTGCGAGGGATGAAGCCCAACTTCGACTCAAAGCCCTGAGTAGATGTTCAGGGAAGTTTTATTTACCTCTTGCTTTTTAGTTGTTTGTCATAGGGACATGCCATAATTTAAAGTGTGGGGTGGAGATGTATATATGTATAAAATGTATAAATGTATATGTGTGTTTTTGTAATTCAATTGATTGGAAATTTTGACAATTTTGACTTCTCCCGACGATGGATTTCCTCGGTTGTCTTCTTGAGGGATGTAAGTTGAATAAAATCCCCCTTGGTTTTTCTTTGTGCCGCGGTTCTTTTTCAAGGGATATCTTGTGGTGTCATTTTAAATGAAATCAATGACTCTTGATTTTATTATGCCTTGAGAATAGTAAGTTCTTTAGTTGTGACGCTTATGCTTAGTTTCTTACTCTTGTATAAGTACCTTAAATTGTATGATCTTAACTTTGCTTAATTGATTTGACTAGAATATCTTGATGAGTTCGATTCTGAGTGAGTTATGTTCTATGTGTATGTGAGGTCTATAACTTACCCTGTTTGTTTGCAAAGCCAAATAGTAGTTTTATTCAGTCTTGTAAGTGATATAGGCGTTTCTTTGTTGAGCTAGTTATATGTTGTTACCTACCTAATTGTCATGTATCCTAGATGACCCATTTGAGCATGTAATCTTGTTTCTTTGTCAACCATATTACAAGCCTTACCCAATTTTTTGAATTGACCATCTATTTTAACCTTGTTATCTCTCACGAGCACTTGAATTTGTTATCAACTTTGTAAAAGTTAAAGTGTGGGGTGTTGGTTTGGATTTTGAGTGGAACTAATGAAATAAGGAGGAAGGTGCATTGTTTTGAAGAAAAAATAAGAGCCACTTGAATTGAAAAAGAAAATGAAAAAAAATAGTTGGATGGTTGCGAAAAAAGATTCCTTCATAGTGGTAATTCTTGATGTAATTGTGCATAAAGAAGTGGGGACTTAACATCTATTGATGTGAAGGTGGAGTTATGGTTTGACATAAGTGTGGATTTTTAATGGTTAAATTGTATGTATTAAAGTGCTTAGGGAGGTGTAGTCATGCTTATATCCAAATGTATATTACCCATCCCGCAGCTTACATTACAACCAAATAAAGTCCTACTTGATCCTCGACTGAATGAGCTTAATTAGTAGAGTAGTACATGACGGGCAAGCTTATGGTACATCGCTTTTGTCACATGAATGTTATTTCTGAGACTGAGTGAATTTTTTCTATCTTGAGTTCCTAATTGTTCTAAAACATTATGATGTGCGGAATTATTCTCTATTTTTGTGTGATGGCACTTAGTTCGCGAAGGAAAGGTAATGTTATTAGCCTCAATGTTAGAGTAAGTGAGCTGGTTGTTAAAAATAACACTTGGTGATTTTGAGTTAAACCTTTTGGCGAGGATGTTACAGTATTATGCTTAATTTGTTTCGATTATTCTTGGTGTGATGAGTTAGGAGAGTTGATTAAAAAGGTCGTGTCTATGTGAAGTGTAGTTTGATTGCTAGAGGATGAACGGTGGTTTAAGTGTGGAGTGTTTATGATAGGCTATAATTTCAAGTTTTAGTCGTTTATTACACTCTTATTCATTGAATTTTACTTGTGTTGAGCTTTAATTAGTAGTGTTTTGGCACTTATTGTGTATTTTATGTCGTGTGGGAGTGATTCCAAGTTATTTTGATGTTGTGGAGCAAATTCGAGCTATCGGGATCGCGTTTGGGGTTCGAGGTCCAAGTTCAGATGTCAAAAATTGGAGAAACGAAATCACTCTAAGAAAAAGGTACAATCGGGCCATATGGGGCGGCGCGACAATGAAATTATGCCCAGAAATGAAATTGCAAAATGTTCTGGAATTTTCCACAAGCGCGTAACATGTCGTGGCTCCGCATGCGGCGCGGTACCACAAAAATGTTAGAGTAACTTCCGCTAAAAAAAGGTAATTTAGTCCGGGGTTTATTGGGGGATGGCTTAAATACACGGGAAAATACCATTTTCGTGACTTTTGACACATTTTCGACCTAAGGAGGCTAAGGAGGAGTTGGAAAAACACAAGCACAAGGATTTCATCAATCCTTCCTCGCTCAAGATCGAGGTTTAGATTGAATTTATGTTTTTCGATACTTTAGTTACATTTGTGAAGAACTTCTCCATGTCTATGGAGTAGACCCTTTTGGGTTTTGATGGATATAGTGCATTGATGATTGTATGTGGATTATAACTCTATTTTTATGTATTTGAATCATTTTTGGAAGAGTTAATTGTTGCATATATATATATATATTCACTTGTTCTTGTAATCGAAAGAGGCATAACATGTGATATCTTTGCATTACATTGTTGGTTGAGTTCATAGATTCTTCTAAGTAATGGAAAGAGGCTAGTTGAATCATTGATTAAATCTAGTTAGGAGAATAATTGAAAGAGGTTTTCCTAAAGACCGTCCACTACGCATTCTTGCATATCTTCACGGTGCTTACTCGCTTGAACATTGGAAGTGAATTATCTAGAGTAAGATCCCGAATAATTATCTTGCACTTATTATGTCAAAACTCAAGCCTTTTCACTGATAACCTTTAATTTCTTATTCATTGTTTCGATGTAACTAGTCAATAGCTATAAATTTTAGATTTCAAGTTTGCTACTGAGGGGGAAGAAACTGTTTCTTCTGAAACAGAGTTAGAAGAAACTGTTTCTTCTAAAACATAGTAGGTAATTTCTGGTTCGAAAATTACTTTTGAAATCATCTCTGAGGTTGCTGTAAATCTAGAAAATAGGTATGTTATAGTAGGAACTGTGGCTGGGGTAGAGACCACTGAGTCTGGGAAAATTGGTGGTAAAAATAAAAGGAGAAAAGAAAATAAGAGTGAGGGTGCTCAAGGCGATGCGAGGGGAATGAGAAAAGGAGTGGCTGAATCTTCACCCACTCATGTTGGTTTGATTGAAGAAACAAAAAGTATGGTAGTATGGAGTGAGGAATCAGCTGGAGGAGAAGAAGAAAGTGTGAAAGAAAAAGGGGGAAGTGGGCCATGAGAAGAAGCTGAGGGGATGGTTAGGTTGAGGAAGAGGTTCCAAGAACCTGTTCCATCTGTGCTGGATCCCCTCGAGGACCTTCTGAGAAAAGTGTCTCACGGTTACAATCCCAAAATGAAAAGGGGGTCAGGAGTTAAAGTCCCTAGTACTGCTATGTGATGACCCGATAGGTCATCTTATGTTTTAAAACCTAATTCTGTTATTCGAAATCTTAAATATCTTGTTTTAGCCTTTCTCGATTTACGTGTGCAATCCAAGCCTCTTTACGGAACGCTTTTATGTTAAAAATTAAGAAAAATATGAAATTTTCCCTTAAAATCTACTTGAATTGACTTCGGTCAACATTATAAGCAAACAGACACGAATTCATATTTTGACGGTCCTGGTGGGTCCCTATCGTGATTTAGGACTTGGGCGTATGCCCGGAATCAAATTCGGAAGTTCTTAGCCCGAATTATCGCATTTTATAGAAATTTGAAAGTTTAAGGCTTAATGAACTTGAAATGTTTGACCGATATTTGACTTTTGGATATCGGGTCCGTATTTTAGTTCTAGAGCCCGGTATAGGTCCAATAGTACATTTATGACTTGTCTGTCAAATTTGGTGAGAAACGCAGTTGGTTTGACGTGATTCGGATGTCGTGTTGAGAAAATACAAGTTTCAAAGTTTTCTTGAAAATTTTATTTGATTTGGTGTTCAATTCGTAGTTCTAGGTGTTATTTTGGCAATTTAATCACACGAGCAAGTTTGTATGATATTTTTAGACTTGTGTGCATAGTTGGTTTAGAGCCTCGAGGGCTCGGATGAGTTTCGAATAAGCTGCGGAGTGAATTTGGACTTAGAACTCAGTTGGTGTCTGTAATTTCTGGTAACTGGCCTCTGATCTCACATTTGCGAGATTAGTGTTCGCATTTGCGAACATTCCCATTTTCAGACAGGCTCGCATTTGCGAGCCATTTCTTTGCATCTGCGAAGAGTACCTGGCTCAGCATAAGCTCGCATTTGTGATCATGAGGTCGCATTTGCGGGAAGGACAGAGTTCGCATTTGAGAACAATGCTTCACATTTGTGATGGGAACTGGGGAGGGAGATTCTTTGCATTTGCGATCATTGGGTCACATTTGCGATCAGGTCAGATTTCACAATTGCGAACTATTCTTCGCATTTGCGAAGAAAGCAGAGGTGTGATGGTTTTCGCATTTGCGATTGACTCCTCGCATTTCCGGGTTCGCATCCTCCAGGTCGCAAATGCGACATCTGCAACTTATCAAATATGATTTAGACGGGATTTTTGGTTCATTCTTCAAATTTTCAAAACCTAAAACCTTAGAGGCGATTTTTCCAAGACTCTTTTTTCCCGAAATCATTGGTAAGTAATTCTAACCAATTTCCTTTCAATCTTTCATTATACTTTATAAGCTTTTGACCTAAAATCTAGTATTTTCATGGTGGAATTGGGGGTTTTTAGGGTAGAAATTAGGGATTTGGTAATTTGGGGATATAGAACTCAAATTGAGGTTGCATTAAAAAATAAATTACATAACCGGGCGCGAGGATGAATGGGTAATCGAATTTTGGTCCAAACTTCGGGATTGGACCAAGCGGACCCGAGGGTTGACTTTTGATGACTTTTTCAAAAATGGACTAAATTGAATTCTTTGCAATCGTGGGTAGTTCCTAAGGCTTAATTTGAATCGTTTGGTTGGTAATTTGCTAGATTTTATTGGTTTAGAGGCTTGTTTGAGAGGCAAAGTTGTGATTGAGCAGTGAATGGTCTTCGGAGCGAGGTAAGTGTTGTGTTTAACCTTTACTTGAGGGAATTAGGAACCCTAGGGCTATTTGCTATGTGGATTTTATGTGAGCGGTGTATATGTGAGGTGACGAGTGCTTATGCGCTGCCAAATTATCTGTTTTCCCTGTTTCCCCATTCTTATTATATTATCTCTTACCCTGTCTTAATTGTTATATGCTCTAAATGTGTTCCCATCCTAATTGATACATGTTAGTCATTGTTTCCTTTTGTTTATGATATTTCTTTTCATAGTTTCATGATCTCCTACAATTTGCTCAAGTTGGTTTATTTGTACATTCTAGTTTTAACTTGTGCGCATTATCATGTTGTACAAGGTCTCCTATTTGTTTCAGTTTGGTGTTAGGGATTGTAAAGGTTTCACCGTGATTTGAATAGTAAGTTTTACTATGCTTGTTGAGTATTGATATTGATATGGTGGGATCGGGTTGCACGCCGCAACAAGTGAAATAAGGGTGGTATTTGAGGTGGAGTAAGGTTGAATCTATACTGTACGGTGGGAAGGGGTTACACACCACAACATGTGTAATAAGGGTGTATTGTTTTGGTGGAATAAAGGTGAATTATGATTATGATATCGTGATATGGTGGGATCGGGTTGCGCGCCGCAACAGTTACATATATGTATGTGTGTGTGTGTGTATATATATACATTCTTGTTAATGTTGTTATGAGGAAATAAGGGAGGATTATGTGACGTACGATGGGATCGGGTTGCGCATTGCAACAACCTGTGTGTTTATATTCCTCTGAGTTGTGATAACCTTACAATATTTTCTTTTTGCACTGGGGATTGGTAAATTCTGAACGTCGCTGAGTTAGTCCTGAAGTTGTAGCTATCATTTTCAATTGACTTCTTTACTTCGTTCTGCATTTCCTTTTTCCTGTCTATATTATTTATATTGCGTATAGGTTGTAGTGTGAGTGACCCGCCTTAGCCTCGTCACTACTTCGTTGAGGTTAGGCTCGGCACTTACACAGTACATGGGGTCAGTTGTACTCATACTACACTCTGCACTTCTTGTGCAGATTTTGGTGCCAGCCCCAGCTGATCGTGAGGTTAGCAGCTGGGCTCATTTGACAGGAGACCCAAGGTAGATATGTCGGCGTCCGCAGACCCTGGAGTCTCTTCCTAGCCACTTTACTTTACTATTTCTATTCCTTCAGAACAGTGTATTTCCTTTCAGACTCTATTTATAGTAAATCGTAGTAACTCGTGAGTTGTGACTCCAGATCCTAAATGTAGCAAATATTATAGCACTTATATTATTCCTCACTCGTTTTATTTTATTTTAGCTTATTTGATATTATTTACTTAAATGTATAAAAATTAGCTTAAAAATTATGCGCCATCACGGTCCCGGATGTGGGAATTCTGGGTCGTGACAAGTTGGTATCAGAGCACTAGGTTTCCTAGGTCTCATAATTCACGAGCATGCTTAGTAGAGTCTGGAGGATCGGTACGGAGACGTCTGTACTTATCTTCCAGAGGCTATGAAGTTTAGGAACAAATTTCACTTTTATTCTTCTCTATCGTGCGATTTTGTTCTCTCAATGCTAATTGAACTCTTGTACTCTTTATTCTCTCGGAGATGGTGAGAACACGTACCGCATCTTCAGCTAAGCAACAACTAGAGCCTCCGGTGGTAGCTCCTACGAGGGGCAGAGGTCGAGGTCGAGGCCGTGCCAGAGGCCGAGGCAGAGGCAGGGCTCAACCCAGAGCCTGAGCAGCAGCCCCAACAGTGGTGCATCTAACGAGGATCCCTAGGAGTATCTTGACAGCTGTCATGAGGTGCTACGGAACATGGGTATAGTGGAGATCAATGGGGTCGATTTTGCTGCATTTCAGATGTCAGGTTCCGCCAAGAAATGGTGGAGAGATTATTTGTTGACCAGACCAACTGAGTCACCTGCTCTTACTTGGGACCAGTTCTCTCAGCTCTTCCTAGAGAAGTTCCTCCCTATCACATTGAGATAGGAGCATCGTCGTCAGTTCGAGCATCTCCAGCAGGGCAGTATGATTGTTACTTAGTATGAGACCCGTTTTGTGGATTTGGCCCGTCATGCTCTTCTTCTACTTCCTACCGAGAGAGAGAGAGAGAGAGGGTGAGGAGGTTTATTGAGGGGCTTGCTCAGCCTATCAGATTGCAGATGGCTAAGGAGACTTGGAGCGAGATTTCTTTTCAGGCGGTTACCAATGTCGCCAGGCGAGTCGAGATGGTTCTTGCTCAGGGAGGTTAGGGTTCTGACAAGAGACCTCGTCATTATGGTAGGTTCAGTGGTGCCTCATCTGGAGGCAAGGGCACTTTTGGTAGAGGCCATCCTCCCAGGCCATTTCATTCAGCGTTTCAGGCATCCCACAGTGATCTAGGGAGTCGTGGTCCTTATGTGCCTCATTAACAGCCAATCTACAGTGCACCACCAGCTCTTATCAATGCACCTCTTATTCATAGTTATTACTATGGTTATCCGGCCCGTTTGGGTCAGTCTCAGCTTCCGCAACCACAGTACCAGGATGGATGTTTCGAATGTGGTGGTTTTGGGTATATCAGGAGGACCTGTCCGAGATTATTGGGCGTCACGCCACAATATCTGGGTTCTTGTGCCATGGTTCCGGCACCAGTTGTTGCACCGCCTATTCAGCCAGCCAGAGGCAGGGGTAAGGAAGCCAGAGGTAGAGGCTAGACTGTTAGAGGTGGTCAGGCAATTAAAGGTGGAGGCCAGCCAGCTAGAGGCCGTCCCAGGGATGTAGTTAGGGTAGTGGGGCCCAGCCCCGATGTTATGCTTTTTTAGCCAGGCTTGAGGCTAAGTCATCTAACACTGTTATCACAGGTACTGTTTCAGTTTGCAGTACAGATGCTTCAGTTCTATTTGATCCGGGTTCTACTTACTCATATGTGTCATTTTATTTTGCTTCATATTTGGCTGTACCTTGTGATTCTTTGAGTGCTCCTGTGTATGTGTCCACACCTGTGGGGGATGTTATTGTTGTAGACCATGTTTATCATTAATGTGTACTCACCATTGGGAGTCTTGAGACTAGTGTAGGTCTTCAACTTCTCGATATGGTTGATTTTGATGTTATCTTGGGTATGGATTGGCTATCACCTTATTACACTATATTGGACTGTCACGCTAAGACGGTGAACTTAGCCTAGTCGGGGTTGCCTCAATTAGAGTGGAGGGGGACTCCTGGCCATTCTACCAGCAAATTTATCTCTTATGTGAAGGCTCGACATATGGTCGAAAAGGGGTGTCTAGATTATTTGGTTTATGTTCGCGATTCTAGTGCGGAGGTTCCTTCCATGGATTCAGTACCAGTTATTTGTGAGTTTCCAGAGATGTTTCCTATAGACCTGCCGGGGATGCCACCCGACAGGGATATTGATTTCTATATTGATTTGGCTCCGGCACTCAGCCCATTTCTATTCTGCCATACCGCATGGCCCCGCCAGAGTTGAAAGAATTGAAGGAACAGTTGTAGGATTTGCTTGATAAGGGCTTCATTATACCTAGTGTCTCTCCCTGGGGTGCACCTGTGTTGTTCTTGAAGAAGAAGGATGGATCGATAAGGATGTGCATAGATTATCGACAGTTGAACAACGTCACCATCAAGAACAAGTATCCATTGTTGAGGATTGATGAATTATTTGATCAGCTTCAGTATGCCAAGGTGTTTTAGAAGATTGATTTGAGATCTGGCTACCATCAAGTGAGGATTAGGGCATCCGATGTCCCTAAGACAGATATTCGGACCCGGTACGGGCATTATGAGTTTCTAGTGATGTCCTTTGGGTTGACAAATTCCCTAACAACATTCATGGATTTGATGAACCGGGTGTTCAAGCCTTATTTGGACTCCTTTATTATTGTGTTTATTGACGATATCTTGATCTACTCCCGCAATAGAGAGGAGCATGAGCAGCATCTTAGGATTGTACTACAGACTCTGAGAGCCATCTAGTTATATACTAAGTTTTCAAAGTGCGAGTTTTGGTTGGATTAAGTTGATTTCTTGGGGCACGTCATATCAGCAGGGGCATTCAGGTAGATCAAGAGCAGATTGAGGTAGTTCAGAACTGGCCTAGACCCACTTCAGCCATGAAGATCAGGAATTTCTTGGGTTTCACGGGCTATTACCGTCGATTTGTGGAGAGGTTTTCATCTATAGTAGCCTCGTTAACCAGGTTAACCTGAAAGGGTGCCCTGTTCAGATGGTCAAACGAGTGTGAGGCGATCTTTTGGAAGCTCAAGACTACTTTGACTACAACGCTGGTGTTGGTGTTATGTCCCGTGTTGGGCTCGGTGTGGTATTGATGCAGGAGGGCAGGGTGATTGCATATGCATCGCGGTAGTTGAAGGTTCACAAGAAGAATTACCTTGTCCGTGACTTAGAGTTGGCAGCCATTGTTCATGCGCTGAAGATTTGGAGGCACTATCTTTCCGCGTGTCGTGTGAGGTTTTCACGGATCATCGGAGCCTTCAGTATGTTTTCAAGCATAAGGATCTCAATTTGAGG
The DNA here is from genome assembly GCA_005239525.1 of Nicotiana knightiana. Taxonomy (NCBI): domain Eukaryota; kingdom Viridiplantae; phylum Streptophyta; class Magnoliopsida; order Solanales; family Solanaceae; genus Nicotiana; species Nicotiana knightiana. The sequence continues at coordinate 8,982 of MDKJ01242941.1, read as the reverse complement.
CAGAGGAGGTGGTTGTAGCTATTGAAAAACTATGATATCACCATCTTGTATCATCCCGGGAAGGCCAATGTGGTGGCTGACGCCTTAAGTAGAAAGGCAGCGAGTATAGGCATCCTTGCGTTCATTCCAGTTGGTGAGAGGCTGCTTGCATCATGTGTTCATAATTTAGCCAACCAGTTTGTGAGGTTGGATATTTTAGAGCCCAGCAGTGTCCTAGATTGTACAGTCGCTTGGTCTTCTTTGTTTTAGCGCATCAGAGATCGACAGTATGACGACCCTCATTTGTTGGTCCTTAGGGACACAGTGCGGTACAGTGGTGCCAAGCAGGTTACTGTTGGAGATGACAGATTCTTGAGGATGCAGGGTTGTGTTTATGTGCCTAATGTGAATAGACTTCGTGATTTGATTCTTGAGGAGGCCCACAGTTCCCGGTATTCTATTCATCCAGGCGCCGCCAAGATGTATCAGGACTTGCGGTAGCATTATTGGTGGAGGAGGATGAAGAAGGATATATTTGCTTATGTAGCTCGGTGTCTAAATTGTAAGAAAGTAAAGTATGAGCATCAGAGACTTGGTGGTTTACTTCAGAAGATAGAGATTCTTGAGTGGAAGTGGGAGCGTATCACTAGGGATTTCGTTGTTGGACTCTCCAAGACTCAGAGAAAGTTCGATGCAGTTTGGGTCATTGTGGACAGACTGACTAAGTCAACTCATTTCATTACAGTGGAAGTTACATATTCATCGAAGCGGTTGGCAGAGATTTATATCCGCGAGATCATCCATCTTCACGGTGTGCACGTGTCTATAATTTCTGATCAACGTACGCAGTTCACCTCGCACTTCTAGAGGGCAGTACAACGTGAGTTGGGCGCACTGGTTGAATTTAGCACAACATTTCATCCTCAAACAGACGGACAGTCTGACCACACTATTCAGATTTGGAGGATATGCTATGCGCATGTGTTATTGACTTCGGAGGATTGTGGGATCAGTTCTTGCCCCTTGCAGAGTTTGTATACAACAACAACTACCAGTCGAGCATTCAGATGGCCCTCTATGAGGCATTATACGGTAGGCGGTGCCAGTTGTCAGTTGGGTGGTTCGAGTCGGGGGAGGCTCGGTTGTTGGGTACAAATTTGGTACAGGACTCCTTGGATAAGGTCAAAATTATTCAGGATCGACTTCGCACAGCTCAGTCCAGGTAGAAGAGTTATGTCGACCGTAGAGTTGGTGATGTTGCATTCATGGTCGGGGAGTGAGTGTTACTCCGAGTACCACCCATGAAGGGTGTAATGAGATTAGGAAAGAAAGGCAAGTTGATCCCTAGGTATATCGGGCCCTTTGAGATTCTGGAGAGAGTGGGAGAGGTGGCTTACAAGCTTGCGTTGCCACTGGAGTTATCAACAGTTCATCCAATGTTCCATGTGTCCATGTTCCGGAAGTATCACGGGATCCATTCCCATGTGTTATATTTCAGCTCCGTCCAGTTGGACAAGGATTTGACTTACGAAGAGGAGCCGGTGGCTATTCTAACCCGATAGGTTCATCAGTTGAGGTCGAAGAGTTATCCTTCAGTTCGAGTACAATAGAGAGGTCAGCCCGTCGAGGCAGCTACTTAGGAGTCCGAGTCGGACATGCGGAGTAGATATCCCCACATTTTCAGAAGTTCAGGTACTTTTCTATGTTCTTTTTAGGACGAACGGTTATTTTAGAGGTGGAGAATGTGATGAACCGATAGGTCAGCTTATGTTTTAAAACCTAATTTTGTGATCTGAAGCCTTAAATATATTGTTTTATTCTTCCTCAATTTACGTGTGCAGTCCCGACATCTTTCGGGAAAGCTTTTATGTAAAAACTGAGAAATATGAAATTTTACCTTAAAATCCACTTGAGTTGACTTCGGTCAATGTTTTGAGAAAACATACCTGAATTCATGTTTTAACAGTCCCGGTGGGTCCCTATCGTGATTTAGGACTTGGGAATATGCATGGAATCGACTTCAGAAGTTTCTAGCCTGGGATATCGCATTTTATAGAAATTTGAAAGTTAAGGCTTAATGAACTTGAAATGTTTGACCGATGTTTGACTTTTGGATATCAGGTCCGTATTTTGGTTCCGGAGTACGGTATAGGTCCAATAGTACATTTATGACTTGTCTGTCAAATTTGGTGAGAAATGGAGTTGGTGACGTGATTCAGACGTCCGGTTGTGAAAATAGAAGTTTCAAAGTTTTCTTGAAAATTGTATTTGATTTAGTGTTTAATTCGTAGTTCTAGGTGTTATTTTGGCGATTTGATCACGCGAGCAAGTTTGTATGATGTTTTTAGACTTGTGTGCATAGTTGGTTTAGAGCCTCGAAGGCTCGGGTGAGTTTCGGATAGGCTACAGAGTAAATTTGGACTTAGAACTCAATTTGTGTCTAGAATTTCTTGTAATTGTCCTCTGATCTCGCATTTGCGAGATCAGTGTTTGCATTTGCGAACATCCAATTTCTGACAGGCTCGCATTTGCGAGCCATTTCTTCGCATTTGCGAAGAGTACCTGGGTCAACATAAGTTCACATTTGCAATCATGAGGTTGCATTTGCGGGAAGGCCAGAGTTCGCATTTGTGGTGGGATTTAGGGAGGGAGATTCTTCGCATTTGTGATCATTGGGTCGCATCTCTGATCAGGTCAGAGTTTGCAATTGCAAACTATTCTTCACATTTGCAAAGAAAGCAGAGGTGTGATGGTTTTCGCATTTGCGAACCCCATATCACAGATGCGACATCTACAACTAATCAGATATGACTTAGACGGGATTTTTGGTTCAGTATTCAAATTTTCAAAACCTAAAACCTTAGAGGCGATATTTCCAAGACTCTTTCTTGCCCAAATCATTGGTAAGTAATTCTAACCTATTTCCTTTCAATCTTTCATTACATTTCACAAGCTTTTAACCTAAAATCTAGTGTTTTCACGGTGGAATTGGGGGGTTTTGGGTAGAAATTAGGGATTTGGTAAATTGGGGATTTAGGCCTCAAATTGAGATCAGATTCCAAAATAAATTACATAACCGGCTCGGGGTGAATGGGTAATCGGATTTTGGTCCGAACTTCGGGAATGGACCAAGCGGTCCCGGGGGTTGACTTCTGTTGACTTTTTCAAAAATGACCTAAATTGAATTATTTGCAAACGTGGGTAGTTCCTAAGGCTTAATTTGAATTGTTTGGTTGGTAATTTGATAGAGGCTTGTTTGAGAGGCAAAGTTGTGATTGAGCAGTGAGTGGTCTTTGGAGCGAGTTAAGTGTTGTGTCTAACCTTGACTTGAGGGAATTAGGAACCCTTGGACTATTTGCTATGTGAATTTCATGTGAGCGGTGTTTATGTGAGATGACGAGTGCTTATGCACCGTCAAATTATCTGTTTTCCCTGTTTCCCCGTTCATCTTATATTATCCGTTCCCTGTCTTAATTGTTATATGCTCTAAATGTGTTCCCATGCCTAATTGATACATGTTAGTCATTGTTTCCTCTTGTTTATGATATTGTATCTTTTCATAGTTTCATGATCTCCTATTATTTTCTCAAGTTGGTTTATTTGTACCTTCTAGTTGTAACTTCTGGATTGGTCTCGTTGTGTAGTATTACTTGTGCGGGTTATCATGTTTTACAAGGTCTCCTATTTGTTTCAGTTTGGTGTTAGGGATTGTAAAGGTTTCTCCGTGATTTGAATTGTAAGTTTTACTGTGCTTGTTGAGTATTGATATTGATATGGTGGGATCGGGTTGCATGTTGCAATAGATGAAATAAGGGTGGTATGTTGAGGTGGAATAAGGGTGAATCTATATTGTACGGTGGGAAAAGCGTGCACGCCGCAACAGGTATATATATATATATTCATTGTTGTTATGAGGAAATAAGGGAGGATTATGTGACGTACGGTGGGATCGGGTTGTGCGCCGCAACAACCTGGGCGTTTATATTCCTCTGAGTTGTGATAGTCTTACAATATTTTCTTTTTGCACTAAGGATTGGTAAATTCTGAACGTCGCTGACTTAGTCCTGAAGTTGTAGCTATCATTTTCAATTGACTGCTTTACTTCATTCTGCATTTACTTTTTCATGTCTATATTATTTATATTGCGTACAGTTTGTAGTGTGAGTGACCCGCCTTAGACGTCACTACTTCGTCAAGGTTAGGCTTGGCACTTACGGAGTACATGGGGTCAGTTATACTCATACTACACTCTGCACTTCTTGTGCAGATTTTGGTGCCGACCCGAGCTGATGGTGAGTTCAGCAGCTGGACTCATTCGATAAGAGACCCATGGTAGATCTGTCGGCGTTCGAAGATCCTAGAGTCTCTTCCTAGCCACTTTACTTTATTATTTCTTTTCTTTCAGAACAATGTATTTTCTTTCAGACTCTATTTGTAGTAAATCATAGTAGCTCATGAGATGTGACTCCAGATCCTAAATGTAGCAGATATTATGGTATTTCTATTATTCCGCACTCGTTTTATTTTGTTTTAGCTTATTTGGCCTTATTTACTGAAATGTATAAAAATTGGATTAATGATTCTCTAATGTTGGCTTGTCTAGCAAGTGAATTGTTAGGCGCCATCACGGTCCTGAAGGTGGGAATTTCGCGTCGTGACATACTAGGGCAAACAAGAAGAGAAAGGTTGCCTCTTCTATCCATGTAGAGACTCCTCCTACAAGAGGAAGAGCTACAAGGAGTCAGAAGAAGCAGAGTGATGTTGAACTGGAAAAGGCCCTAGAAGAAAGTAAGAGAAAAGTTGTTGCAAAGGGGAAGAAGAAGGTGGTTGATCCTGTTGAGGCAGTTGAAATTGAGGAGGTGGACCTGGTTCTTTGTGATGAACAGGAGACATAATAAATGGAGGTTGTGAATACAAAGGCAAAGAAGATCAAGACTTCCACAAAGAAGTTTGTTTCAAAGACAAAGTCTACAGGGCCCTCTACCTTGGCTAAAAGAACCAGGTCTGCCTTGAAGTCCAGAAAAGTGAAAGTAGTGGAAGAAGAAGAAGAAAAATCAGATGTAGAGAAGGACAAGATGGTTAAGTTTGGGAAAAGAATTATCTTGAAAGGTAGACTCCTCAGGAACATGGAGGAGGAAGGCATGGTGATGCTGCTAGATAAGTTACAACTGCAGGGATGGAAGGACGTAGTCCTTACATGGAAAGCTTTCCAAAACTGAGATTGTGGAGTTCATGGCAAACTGTGAGTTCAAACATGGCAGAGTCACCAGTGTGATGAAAGGGGTAACAGTGAGTTTTGATGACAAGGAATTGGGGGAGATCTTAGGTGTACCTGCTGCAGGGTACAATAATTACAAGAAACTCAAATGGCCAAGTCTAGAGAATCTACCTATTGCCCTTGATATTACAAGGAAATTTGGTGACAATGAATAAGAGCTTGAGCCCAAGGCTATCTACAAAAGTGAAAGTAAGCACCCCACAAAGTGTTGTTCGAATTTGTTAACAAAGTTGTGCTGCCTAGGCAGGAAAGGAGGCTAATTGCCACATTCATGGACCTGATCCTTGTGGAATGTCTGGATAGTGGAAGGCAAATAAATTGGCCTGGATTTATCATTAAGCTTCTCGATAAGGTTCTGACTGGCACCAAAACTCATGCCCTACCCTATGGGCTCATCCTCACGACTGTACTTGCACACATCAAGGTACCCATTAAGAAATGGGAAGTTGGTACAAGCAATGATCACTTTGGGGAAAACACTTTGATTGCTTGTGATTATGAACTCCACATCACTCCCAAAGCACCTAGTTCATCCAAAAAAGTACATGTGAACGTCAAAGTGCGAGAAAGTGGGACTAAGAATGTTGAAATTGAAAGGCTGAAGAAGAGGTTGGCAGAAGTAGAAACTGAGAGAGATGCTCTCAGAGCTGAGCTTGCAAAGGAGGAGAAGAATGATGGAATTCTTCATGATATGCTGAAACTCCTTCAGGCCAAGAACAAAGAACCTAGTCCTTCCTAGCCTTAAGACCTTTCTTGCCTAGTTAGACAAATCAGTGGCCCAGATGGGATTTCTTTTTGTTCTTTTTGTTCATGATCCAATGTTTTTATTTCTCTTTATACTTTGTGGATGACTAGTATCAATGATAATCAACTGTTTTTGTGCTCTAACTGTTTGTTGGTGCTTCTTAGATGGCTAATATCATTAGATTGATAAATGATGCTTGACTCCATGATTGCATTTGAAGTAGCCCCAGCTGCCATGAGTAATGTCTGTTAAAATCTGGTTATCCAACATAATTATGCAACTTTCGATGATGCCAAAAGGGGGAAGATAAGTTGTGCTTTTTACTTTGGATTGTGATGTTTATAACGTAATGATCCTGGTCCTTAATAATTAGTGACTTTAAAATGAAAAGTGTTCTAACCTTGTGTTGATGTTGAACTGAGTTGAAATAGGGCTTATGCTTATGAGAAGCACATAATTTTTCATTATCAAAAGGGGAGGTTTGTTGGCCCAAGTGAAGTTTGTTTTGATGATTGACAAAGGAACTCACGCATGAATCAGGTCCATACACAATGTACACAGACACAGGCAGGTTCGAGCATAAGGGATGCACGTGACGGAGATAAGCTTAAATTGTTATGTGATATCTCCTGATTGAAAATGTTGCATAAATGATAAGGAGAAGGACTCCTAAATCAAAGAAAACTCTATACTAGATAAGGAAGGAGTTAGAAGTTGAAGATAACTAGAAATCTTCCACCATGGAAGAGTATTGCATTAGAACTCTAGTTATTTCCTATTCTACTAACTCTATAAGTTGCAAGTTGGTCTCATTTTACAGGAATGCACAAACGCTGAAGTTAAACTTTAGTTGAGAGAAAAATAGCAAGGCATTTTGCAAGCAATTCTTGTGTGATTCAAGTATGCGAACTTGAAGACACATGAACCAGTTAGAAGAATCAGTTCCAAGAGTATGTCTTTTATTCTAGTTCAATTGTAGTAGGGATTTTCAAACTGTACCTTTCATCTTTATCTAGAGGCAATTATATTAGGTACGTTGAGTATTCAAGTTAGAGTTAACTTGAAGTTGTCGCAACAGTTAGAGGCTGGTTGCCATAACGGGATTAGAGGTAATCCTTGAGTTTACAAAGAATTTTTTAAATGTTGTTTTGGCTCAGTGATTTAGTGAAGTGTTGGGGAAAATTCTACTGAGTAGTAGGTCATGGTTTTTTCACCTTTTAAGTCGGGTATTTTCTACATAAAATACTTGTGTTCTTTACTTTCCGCATTTACTATTTCCACGACAGTAGTATAAGGAACACATAGAAGAACCAGGTCCTTCTTTAATCAGTGAACGCGAAAATTGGACACCACACCATCCCCTCCCCCTCTCTTGTGTGGCATTGAAGTATAAAACATCAATAAGGAAGTGCAAGATGAAAGAAAAAAGCAAGAAAACAACGTCACCACACCAAATCCGTTATTTCATAAACTGACACTTTTTGTCGTTACGTAACGATGCAATACAATAAAATTTAAGTAACAATCAAAACAAACATTGTATTTAAAGTAACAATACGATATGATACAATATGTAACAACCATCCAAACAAACATTTAATGAAGGAGGGATGTTTTTGCACTTGTTTTATAACGTCGGAGGCAATAGTGAACCAATAGTATGACAGAGAGCATTCAGTGCACACGAACACCACACCCTCCCCCCTCTCCTTCTTGTATAGCATTGAAGTATAAAACATAAATAAGTAAGTTCAAGATGAAAGAAAAAAGTAAGGAAACAACGTCATCACACCAAATCCGTCATTTCATAAAGTGACACTTTTTATCGTTACGTGACGATGAATTTAACGATGCGATACAATAAAATTTAAGTAACAATCAAAACAAACATTGTATTTAAAGTAACAATATGATATGATACAATAGGTAACAACCATCCAAACAAACATTTAACGAAGAAGGGATGTTTTTTTATTGGTAAAAAAGAGTTTCACACGTAAGCCAGCTTTTGACAACCCGGCCAGTCACGTGGACACAGGAAAACGCAACAACTGGATGTGATTCTTTGAAAGGATACGGTACAAAGAGGCACGGTTCAGTAAACCCACAAACTTATCAGCCACGGGAAACTCAACTTGATCAAAACGGGAGAGAGGCACGGTCAGAATGAATCTAGACAAAGCTACGGGCAGATTCAAGGACCCACAATTGATTACTCGAACGTTATGTAACCGAACCCCAATTATCGTTATCCTTTGTAAAGCCTCATTAATGTCATAATTAGTCATTAATGAGTAACCATAGCAAGAGTCGTACGTTGTAAGAATCTCCTATATAAGGGAGGGGAATACAGCTTGTAAAGGTTTCTGATTCTCGAATAAAATTAACTTCGATTTTCTATATCTCTGCAATATTGTCTATTATTCATTTTTATCCATTACCTTGATTATCAGTAACCCGTATTCATCTTAAAAATAAGCTTTAGTCAAAGGGTCTAATTCTTTGGTTAAATAGATTGGTTCTGTTACCGGGTAATCTGATAATCTTTGTTTACTTTTCAAGTGATATCCTCTGAATTATGTCAAAATCCAACGACAACAACCAGCAAAGGAGTGTAACCCAGTTCCATCGCCTTCAAGAACCCCACGTGGTTCGAGGGAACAATCCCCAAAAATATCCAATAACAACAATGGTGATAATGATCAAATTGTGGAACAAGATCGTGTAAAGCAAATGATTACAGAGTATGTGAGCCGAGCTTTGCAATAATTTGCGAGAGGATTACTGGCAGCGTTACCTACACCGCCGATGCCACCCCCCCCCCTAATAACACCATCACCATGGAAAATCCTTAATCTGGGTTGGCAAACTCAGGAAGAGGAGATACTCCAAATGAATCTCTCGAAACGAGACTAGTTATATCTAATAACTCAGAATTACAAAATTTACTGCTAACCATGCAGAAACAAATGAAGGAGCA